>JAQZBX010041402.1:0-22357 GCA_029593785.1 Cabassous unicinctus
AAAAAAAAAAGGAAACAGTGACTGTAGGTGAAAAGTCTCCCTATCTCTCTGTCACTCCTCTCCACATGCCACCCAATTCTCTTTCATGGAGGCACCCAAAGCCACCAATTTCATATTCTTTGTAGAGATATTCTGTACATAGGGAAGAGATTCTTGCCTTTTCCTTGCAAATTCTGTTTGTCTCTACCAGAGATCTGTTTGTGAGTATTCATTTAATATAAATAGGGCAAGGGGAAAACTACCATGGGGATAAGAACAAAAATAACAGGTAATAGTATATTCATCCATGTTTCGGATGGGAGTTGTTGAATAGGAGAGGAAGGTATAGAATTTTGGAGAAGACAAATGGAAGCAAGATTTCCTATCATATTCTTCTTTCCCCTACTCTGTTTCCCACATAAATAGCATATACAGACTCTGAGACTGGAGGTTTTAGTTCCCTAATTCTGGCTTGAGAATGTTCTGGTTTTTTTTTTTTTTTAAGATTTTATTTTTTTATCCCCCACCCTGTTGTTTGTGCTTGCTGTCTGCTCTCTGTGTCCATTCGTTGTGTGCTCGTCTTCTTTTTAGGAGGCACCGGGAACCGAACCCGGGACCTCCCATGTGGGAGGGAGGCACCCAACTGTTTGAGCCACCTCCACTCCCTGCTTGTTGTGTCTCTCATTGTGTTTCCTTGTTGTGTCTTTTTGCTGTGTCATCTTGTTGCATCAGCTCACTGTGCCAGCCTGTCGTGTGTCAGCTTGCTGTCTTGCTCATCTTCTTTAGGAGGCACCGGGAACTGAACCCAGGACCTGCCATGCGGTAGGTGGACACCCAACTGCTCGAGCCACATCCACTTTCCTTGAGAAGTTTTGTAAGGATGGTAGTAACAACTAAAGCAGTGGTTCTCAAAATGTGGTCTGGGGACCTGTAAGGGTCCAAAGACCCTTTCAGAATCCATGAGGTCAAAATAAATTATTTTCATAATAATGCTAAGACACTATTAGTCTTTCTCATTCTCATTCTCCCACTAGTGTACATGTGCATGGGAGAGTTTTCCAGAGGCTGCCTGACATGTGGTGACATCGCTGCCCTGATGGCTAATGGAACATGTGCTTTAAAGATTTCTCAGTTTTAATTCCTAATACGGTACATATTGACAGATATAACCCACCTCAACAAAAGCTCTTTGGGTTCCTTCATACTATATGCATACCTTTAAGAGTGTAAAGGGGTTCTGAGACCAAAAATTTGGAGAGGCGCTGGCCTGAGGATGGTGGAAATGTCAATTGAATTGTCCCTTTGTGGCTTGTAGTGCCAGTACACTGCTGAAGAGTACCAGGCCATCCAGAACGCCCTGAGGCAGAGGCTGGGCCCCGAATACATCAGTAGCCGCCTGGCTGGAGGAGGGCAGAAGGTAGGAGAGTTGACCTGCCTGGAAGTGGGCATCAGATGACCACTGAGGTCTTTCCAGCTCTCTCTCAGGATCCTCATGGATTCAGAAGTTCTCTTGGTCACTCGTACTGGATGCTTCCTGGTGCCTCAGCAAGCAGATGGGTTCTGGCCTTTATTGTCATCTGAAGTGGCCAAAGCCCCATCTGAGACTTGGATATCTGCTATCAAAGGAGTTTCATGCCATCTTAAAAAAATTCTCACTTTGCCATTTGCTTCTAATTTAACTTCTGTGTATGTTTTTGGTTTTCTATAAAAACATGTCAGCCTGAAATTCTTACTTTTTGGATAATGTAGTAATAGCGCTAGGTGAATAGGTCTATTTCCCTCTGACTCTAGTCCCTTCCTGAGGCAGACCGTTAGTTCCAGCTGGCTCCTTCAGGAAAATCTTTGAAATAAGATCGTTGAGAATTTCCCTGGAATGTTGAAAAGCAGTTTTGCCCAAAAAGCAAATAAGGATTAACTTAGGTAAATTTTGATCCACATTTAAGTGTGGCAAGGAATTTTAATATAGCTTCTTTTCTTGACTGTATTCCCCAGGTGTGCTACATCGAGGGCCACAGGGTAATTAACCTGGCCAACGAGATGTTTGGTTACAATGGTTGGGCACACTCCATCACACAGCAGAATGTGGGTGAGTTTGCTTCTTGGCAGTGGTGACTTCTTCATTGCCCCTGCTTTGGCGTTGCCTAATTTCTGATAGTTGTATTTTGTGGGGGAGGATGTACGGTGGGTGCACTAGGTTGCCAGTGGGAGGAATATGGGGGAGGCCCAGTGATCAGAATCCTCAACGGGTATTCTTTTCTACTTCTAGATTTTGTCGACCTCAACAATGGCAAGTTCTATGTGGGAGTATGTGCATTTGTGAGAGTCCAGTTGAAGGTGAGGGTAATGGAGTTGACCTGTGGCCTGGAAGGATCGTGGGGGTGGGAGGAGAGAGTGAAGAGGTAGGGAAGTCTCTGGAAGTGGCACATCCAAACTGAAGAGCTAGGCCCTCTGGCCACATGTCTCTCTGGAGCTGTGTCCCAGCCAGTTTCCATAGGATGGTGGTATTCTGTTCAGACATTCTTGCTCATGTGACTCCTAAAGAATTTTGAAAAACTCTGTCTTCCTTGCACATTTTTCATTTGACACCTAAAAGTTTTCACCATAAATATAAATAGTTGCAAAGGGTATGTTTTTTTTTTCTTTCACATTGTAAAATTTGATATTTTTTAATGAATCTGTTTGCATCTCTTTTAAATATGTAGGGGATTAAATACTGTTGTCCATTTTTTAAAAATACAGGAGCAAGCTATACTTTAATGGTCAGAAATTTCATGTTATTTTTTCTTTATCTGAACTCATATTTCCATTTTTTTCCCCACTGGCTTTTATCCTAATATATTTTATGACTGAAAAGCTTTTACTGATAATCTTATCTTTCTCTGCCAATATGTATGTGTGTGTGTGTATAAAAACAAATTTTGGGGCAGATGGCCTGTGACCTTAAGCCTCTAAATATTAAAAAGTTTCTCCCGTTTTGAGTTATTAATTCATTTTTGTTAATACACAATTGATCAGACAATTTTGTTTATGTTTAAAAGACAACATAAACACATACAAATTTTTGATAGATCATTATTAAAAATAACAATTTTCTGGAAAACACATTTTTTAATGAGATAGATGGTGTCTTTTTTGCTTTTCAGTTAGTTTCTATATCCATAGTTGAATATTACTTTTTTCTAGAAGGAGCAGTCAGCATTAATTCTATCCTGACTTCTTATATTTCTTATAAACAGTACTGAAAAACTCTGTTCATATAAATCAGCTGGGAATGGAAAGAGTTTTTTTTTTTATAGCAGTGTCACTCATTTCTTTGAATGCTTTCTGAGTTATAGTCTAAAAAAAGTCACGTAGCACTATCATCAACAATTATAGTTAATTCCCTATCAGCTAAGTAACTTGATCAGGTCCGCCTTCACTTTTGATGAAAGCCAAGAAATAACACCTGACTTGGAAAAGGATTTGCTACCCAATCATTAGAGTCCATTAGATGCACTATTTCAAATTATCCCTTTGTCCAGTGTCCCAGGGGTTTTTCTACCTTAGGATAATGTGCCATAGTAAGATGTGGAATGGGTGAGAGATGTGCTTTTTCACGGAGAAGGGGTGGGGGAAGGGAGGCGAGTCTTGGCCCTGGACACAGACACCTGTCCAGGCTGACCACACCATGAGGTACCAGAACACAGGAAGTTGCAGTTCTAGAAACGAATTCCCTTCCCAGTATGGGTGCCCACGTCCCTTTCTTCGGCAAGGCCCTTGGCTGTGCCTGCCTTGTTCTAAGGCAGCTGCTTGGGAAAAGGAGGCCCTGTGGAGCCGGGAACACGACTGCAGCTTTTCATGTTGGAGGTTTAAACTCCGTTTTATCCCTAGGACGGGTCATATCATGAAGACGTGGGTTACGGTGTTAGCGAGGGACTCAAGTCAAAGGCCTTGTCTTTGGAGAAGGCAAGGAAGGAGGCAGTGACGGATGGGCTGAAGCGCGCGCTCAGGTGAGCAGAAAGGGCAGGAGCGTCCCACTTCATTTCAGCCCTCTTTTCAGGGCGGGTTTGGTTTTCTTTTTTCTTTTTCTTTTTTTTTTTTTAAAGGTAATACATTCACATGGTTCAAAAATCAAAAGAACTCAAAAAGGTAAATCTTCCCATGCTTGTCCCCGTCTACTCTGTTTCCCTACACTCTGCATTTTCCCAGTGTCTCTTTATGCTTAGTTCTTCCCTTTTTGGAAATAAGTAGTAGAATACCATGTTTTCTATTCTGTACTTGCTTTTGCCTTTTTCTTTTTCTCCCCACTCTGTAATGTATCCTGGAGACCTTTTCCCAGGAGTTCATGGCTTCCTCATTCCCTCTAATACATCATAACAGTTTTCTATTATGTTTAAGTCACATTGTTTATTAGAGGAGGGCTTTAAGCCTCTTTTTGGTTCATAAACCCCTCTGAGAATGGAAGTGAATAAATCACAAGAAATACATACATATAAACATACACACGTATAAACAGGCATCACATTTCCTGTGGGGGAGTCCATTTGTCTCCAGTTAAGGACTTTGGTCATGGAGGATGGGCCCTGACACCCTCCTCCCCCTCCAGCCCCCGAGTGTGTATAGCCTGCTCCAGTTGGGGACTTGTCACCGGCCTCTCCATGTCACAACTGATGGGCTCTTAGTCTTATTTGCCTCTTAGTGTTACTTTCTGTGCTAAGGCGAGAAACAGTTACCCTTTTTCTTATCCCTAGGAGTTTTGGGAATGCACTTGGAAATTGTATCCTGGACAAAGACTATCTGAGGTCACTAAATAAGCTTCCACGCCAGGTATGTTAGAAATGGATGAGTGGAGTAGGTTGGAGTAAAGATATTATGGCTAATTACTTTGTATCATGGTTGAGTTTTGGGGGATGGAGGGGGAACAAGTGAGGACTCAGCTCTTTCGAGGGCCTGGAATATGTATTTCAGACTTCTTTGAATGTTAGCTTTAGCAGGACCCAGTCCCCTTATTTTACAGATGAAGAAATTGAAGCCTAGAGAAGTTACCTGTCTCACACAGAGAACTGTGCTTGGGACTTGTTTGTGTTTTTCAAAAGGAGCACACAGCCGTCTGCAGCATCCCAGCTGTTCCTTGGAAACACTCAGACCTCACCTTCTTGCTTTTACTTTTTTTAGTGCTTGTGTCTTTGAGGTTTATGTCTCTCTCGTTTCTGTCAGTGCTGATCATGTGATCTGAGCTTTTGCTTTTGGAGAATGGGGGCTGTGGCCGAGCATCCTGGCTCCGCCTTCCACCTGGGCGAATGGGCTCTGCAGTGCTCCTGCTGCCCACTGGGGCTGGGGTGGGGCAGCTGCTTTTTCATGGCATTCTCCCTGCCATGTCCCACCAGGACAGTGTTCCTGTCCTATTCCCAAGGGATTTACTTTCTTGTGGCGCCCTAATGGAGGCATGTGCCAATTGGCATGTGAGTCAAAGCTCCATTTCTGTTTTTCGTTCTTTTTTTCTTTAATGAACTTTTAAAATGAAGTACAATACATATACAGAAAACTGCACAAATCATAATGGCATCGCTTGATGCCTTTTCATAAGTGACCACAGCTGTTTTGCCCCCAGATAGGGAAATAGAACCTAGACCATTGTCAGTGGCCCAGAGGCCCCCACTTTGCCCCTCCCATTCACTACCCAGCCCTTCTTCAAAAGTAATTACTGAGGGAGTGGATGTGGCTCAAGCAGTTGAGTGTCCACCTCCCACACAGGAGGTCCTGAGTTTGGTTCCTGGTGCTTCCTAAAAAAACAAAACCAAAAACAAGCAACAAGCAAAACAAATGATAAAACCAACTCAGGAAGCCGGTGTGGCTCAGTGGTTGAGCTCCGGCTTCTCACATACTAGGTCCTGGGTTCAATCCCTGGCCCCTAGGACCTCAAAAAAAAAAAAAAAGTAACTGCTGTCTGACTTTTCTCTTCTAACCTCTAGTCTCATAGATTTTTTTCTTTGTAGAAATGGAATTGTACAGTTTGTACTTAAAAAAAAAAGCTGAAGTATTAAAAGGCACATACAAACATGTGCATATATCATAAATACCATCAGTGTTTGGCTTGTTGACTTTTAAAACCAAACACATCTATGTAATCAGCATCCAGATCAAGAATCAGAACATAAAAAGTGTAAACTTAGGAAATTTTAAAATAAAATTACCAAAAAAAAAAAGAAAATCAGAACATTACCGGTATCTCAGAAGTTTCTGTTGTATCCCTGGAAGTCACTGTCAACCCGCCCGCCCCCTGCTACTACTGAGGAGAGCCACTTCTAACTACACAGTTTAGTGTTGACCTTTTTGTGCTTTTTGGAATCATGCAGTATGAACTCCTCTGGCTTCCATTCAGCATGTTTTTGAGATTGATTCATGTTATGTGCAGCATTTTCATAGTGGTATGATTTTCGTAGTGCCTGAGTATACCATAATTTATTCCATTCTGCTTTTAATACTCTTTTTAAGCTTTTGGCTGTTTCGAATAGAGCTGCTATTTACATTCTTGCATTCTTGTGCATGTCTTCCAGTGCACCTATCCACATTCATTTCTCTTAAGAATTATTAGGTCATAGGACAGGTGTATGCTTGGTTTTAGTAGTGTCTTCCAGTTTTCCAATGCGGTTGTACTGATTTCCATCCCACACAGCAGTGTATAAGACTTCTGAAACTTCCCGTTGTTCTGTGTCCTTGACAGCATTTGGCATTGTCAGTCTTTGTAATTTTTTTCAAAGCTCCTTCCCTCCTTCCCTTGCTACCTCCCTCCTTCCCTCCCCCTCCCTTCCTCCCAGCCCCCCTTCCCCTCTCCCTCCGTCTCCTCTCCTGGGATTGAACCCAGGACTTCTTTGTACATGGGAAGCAGGTACTCAGCCACTAAGCTACAACTCCCCTCCATTTCTTTTTAACCTGCTCATTTGCTTTTCAATGTAAAGAAATCCACATGAGAATTTTCAGCTTTATCAAAATTTATTCATCTCAGTGCCTCATATTCAGACAGTTGTTCTATCAGCATCAGTGTTCTGAATTGAGGGAGAAGTTCTCCCAAGTAAAAACGCTCCCGGTTTCTGCAGTGCTCATGTCTGAAAGTAAAACAATTTGCCACCGCCATGAAGTACCACAATCATCACTTCTCGCCTGGGTGAGAGGCAGGAACTACCCCAGATTGGGAGATTCCTTGCAGCTTTGGCTGGCAGCTTATTAAACCAGTGCTCTACAAGTTTTATTCTTCCTGTCACATGCAGGATGCTAATGATGAGTATTGTATTTGCAAGGGGTGGGTTGTCCTGGCAGAAAAGGCAGAGGAGGTGGGGCCTCCACAGACTGTGCCTGACTATTTCCTTGTGAAGGACACAGCATTTATCACATCCAGCTGCCAAGGAATGATTCCATTAGATTCCACAGACCATTTGCCCTGAGTCAAAACCAAAGAAATACTGCTATTTGTCAAAATTACATTAATACAGAAGGGTATAAAATAGAAAATAAAATTGTTTTTCTTGTCTGCATATAATTCAGAATATTACTTGAAAGTCATTGATCCTTTGCCTCAGCTTCTTAGGACCTAGAAAGAATGATAGAGGATTGTCAAATGCCATTTTCCAGGAATCTGAATCTGTGAGGGAGGAAAGGAAGGTGAAGCACAGCGATTTTGCCCTCTTTCTTCCTCTCAGTTGCTTCCTGAAGTGGATCTAACTAAAGCAAAGAGGCAAGATTTTGAACCATCTGTGGAACAGGCGAGATACAGCAGCTGCCGGCAGAATGTGGCTCTGGTACCCCCCAAACCACAGGAGGTGACCTCCCCTTGCAGACCAGGCCACCCAGATGACCCCCACATTGGGACAAGGGGGGATAAGGACAGCAGCTCTGGGTAGGGGCCTAAGTTCCCTCCCTTTCCTTGGCTGCCCCTGCCTCTCAGTGGTCTGGGTTGTCTCCATTTATACCTTCAGAAGTAGCAAGTTGGTTTTTGTGTTCCCTCAGGAACTCATTCCCACCTGTCTCCCCTCTGATGCAGAATCCTGGCCTCTGCTGTGGAGAGTGAGGCCACATACCAGCGGAAGCTCCGGCAGAAGCAGTTGCAGCAGCAGTTCCGGGAGCAAATGGAGAAACAGCAGCAAGTTCAAATGTCTGCCCCTTCAGTTGACAAGAGGAACCAGGGTGTGTGAGAACAATGGGGGCAGTGACCCTCCCTGGGCTGTTTGAAGATGGGGGGCTAGGGCACAGGGGAACCTGCTCCTCTGCCAGTAACATGTGGCGAGGCCCAAGCCTAACCTCACTCAGACTTCTCTCAAGTTACAAACCAGGATAGAATCCAAGAAACTAAGATAGTGAAATCCTGCTGTGCATTTTTCCATTTCTCAAGACACTGGCTCTTTGAGAGCCTTGGCATAATCTTGTAGAACTAGAAATTTCAGGGTTCAAAGCTTTAAATTTTTATATTTTTTTAATTAAAAAATTTTTTTTTTTTTTAAATTTGGCTAACTGCATCAGAATGCCTTTTGTTTGTTTCTGAGCCGTCTTTGAATATAGAGCACAATTGGGTTTGAAAATGACGGGCTTTTGGCAGATTATTTCCAGAGTCCCGATTCAATAGGAGTAGCAGATACAGATTTGTTGTTGTGGGTCTTGCCCTCTTGCCCGGAGAGTGGAAGCGGGGAAGGGTCTTGCCCCAGACCAGTTGAGCTTTTGCCCAAGTTAAGAATTACAAAGATTTGTGAAGGATTCTGCTTCACGTTTGATTCATTAATATTCCCCTCAGGAGTGACAGACTGAAATTAACGTGGAAGAAACTTACTGTCCTGAGGATATCCTTAATAACAAGAGCTCTTCTAGATTCTTGCCTTCCAAACCTAGGCAACTCCTGTGGTGAGGGAGGCGGGCTGGAGAGAGTGGAGGAGGTTGTCCTCAGGACTTTGCCCCAGCCCTTGTCTCGGAGCTACTGTTTTTATTGGTTTTATCTACTAAGTTTCTGCTTAAGATTTTTGTTTGAGCAAGGATTAAGTAAGTTTTAAAATGTAAGTAAACCACTGGACCAGATGACTTCTAGTAACTCTTCTAATTCTGGGTTTGCTGTTAAAGAAGAAATTAACTTTTCTGTTTTTTCCCACTTGGATGAGAGGAAGAAATAAGAGAGCATTTTAAAGAACAGAGATGTGCAGGTAGGACTGGGACTCAGGCTTCTTGTGGCTTTCTGCGGCCGTGCTAGGAACCATTGTACCACTAGACAGCTGTGTGTTTCTGAGGCTGTTCCTTTAAGAAGAGGGGTGTAGACACCATGTCCTAGACGCTCCTGAATGTGATTGCATGATTGGTCCTTTCTCTCTCCTGTGACCTGTGGCAGCACCGCCGGCCCCTCCTTTGAAGCACAGCACTCCCACCGCTGTTTCAGAACCCTTGTCTGAGAAAGACTTCCTTGCAGGTCAGTAGGGGCTAATGGAACATCTTAAATATTAATCAGTAAATACCTGTGAAGTGCTTGTAAGTTACTGAGCTGTATATTTTTGGTAACCACAGAATACATTTTAAGAGGGACATAAAAAAATAGGGCATTCAAGACATGGAATTTCTTATGATCAGTTTTCATAGTGCTTTATGTGAGAACACTCCTGTGTTGATGCTGCATTTTCCTGTGATCTGTCCTTGAAGACAACCTTGAATTGTGGGAGATGACTCAAGATGCAGAGGACAGTGTAGGCAAGCCCTCTTCTAGACCAGAGCCACTCCAGGCGCCTGCCACACCAGCCCCAAAGGATCACATGTTGACCAGGAACAAGACTCCACAAAGACTTTGCCACCAGAAGCCACAATCAAAATCTGGAGCCTGGCAGCCCCAGACTCACAACACTAACCACCATGTAACAGGTACAGGGAGAAAAGTGACTAGGAAAAGAAGCTGAAGGGAGAGCCTGGGCTTAATTCTGTGAATTTTAAAGGAAGAATAAAGAATTTGTAAGAAGTTGGGTACAGTCATTCCAAGGGAATGAGCAGTGTAAGGAATTGGGAGATTTAAGAGGTGAAAGTTGCCCTTTGGGGTCTCGACTTGAGGTGCAGCCCTTGTAGCCCTTGAGAATAGCGGGAAGCTGAAGCATGCCTGCACTGAGAGCTTTCCCTACTGAAAGCCGGTTCATCACGGGGGTTATTGCACCTTGATGTGGGGTTAACAGAAGGATCTGCCCTCCCCATAACGACTCAGATTTCATTTCTGGGCTCTTAGTGTATTAGGATAGTCAACTAATCCAATCAAGAAAGACTAGCTGTCAGTTTAGTCCTTATTTTAAGATTACAGCAGTTAATAGTTTAACCATTTTATCTTTCACAGAAAACTGTGATTTTTATAGGAAGAGCCAGGACTTGAAGAAAAGGAGATTGGATCCAGCTTAATGGAGGCTCTGGCCACATCACTGGACTCTGCAATTAAGGGACTTTGGAAAACCACTTTTTGGTTGTGAAACTGTTCATCATTTCTAGGAAATGGGCTTTCTTTCCAAGGCTTTGCCTTGCTTCGTTCTGAACTTGTGACTGCTGGAACCTATTGCAGACAAAGCTGAGCAGTTTGGAAAACAAGCACTTTATAAAAAAACTTGTCACACACTGCCTTGGGGAAGGCTCTGGACAAGATTTAAACACCCTTGCTTTGACTCTTGAGGCTTTCACTATTTATTCCCAAGCTATTATGTTAATAAAGATAGAAATTTTAGCAAGCACCAGTGGCTGCCTACCCTTGACAATAAAGGCCATACTACTAAGCACCAGCTTTGATGAGGCACATTAAATCATTGTGTCATCTCTGCACCTTTCTCTTCAGGGCATCAGGCTTGTAACGAAGCCTACCTGAGTACTAGGTGCCAGCCTTTGGTGGTGCCTACTGCTCGGATCAAGCCAGACTGCAGTCTTTATCTGTAGTAACTGCCCTTTATGGATTTAGGACATCACTGCCCTGCATTCTTTCAACACCAGCATTTGTTCCTGAGATCAAGAAAACTGATCTAAGATCATGGAAAAGACATTTTGAGTAAACACAATAAATCTCTTGCTTTGCAGTAGAAAATATCGTAGCTCCTTATGTTTCCTTGTTTCAGATGTGATATTACCCATCTTGACAAATTGTTTTAACATTATAACATTTAGATGTTTCATCATTCTTTCCCCCAAATGATGACTTGGCAATTTTGACCATTTTTTAGGTGCATTTTTAGCTGTCATATCTAATCTTGAAGCAGTAATTTTTATTATATTTTGGATCATAGATCCATTTGTGGGAAGCTGTGAACCTGAGCTAAGGAACCCTTAAGTATAGGCATTCCTACGTACAGGAAGGCAGTCTACAATTTCTATTCCTTTGGCAGTTGAAGAGGCTGCAGCTTACCCTGATTTCCCTGTCTTTTAAAAGCTTTACCTTTCTTGTTGCCTGGATGTGTTGATGTGTTCATCTTTTGATTTTGATGTCCTTACCATTTTTCCTCAGGAAAAATACCTTCCTCTTGTCTATAGCATAATCTTAATTCAGGGTAGAACTACCACTAAAAACGTGTTCCTGGGAATTAGAAGTCAGTTATAAATTGCACGTAACTCAAAACACAGCCAATGAGAACATGAAAAAGGAATTTGCTGGAAATGAAACCCCACAGCTCAACAAAAGCAAGTTTGGTTTATTTGAATGGTTTCATTAAATAAAAGTCTACAAAGGTAACAAACGGAAGCACAAAGCGCAATCTTACAAGAAGCGCAACACCCGGAGTTAGTGCAAAATGTACAATTAACGGCTGCTGAGAAACCCCCAAGGTTTGAATTAATTTTATTATTTTTTTAAACAGTGTACATTGTTAAATAATGTAAGGAAAACATTTATAATTCAGAAAGATTTTTTTTAATGTGGAAAAAGATACTCAAAGTGTACTATTAACACAAAAATAAACAATTCAGTAGCACTAGTTCATTCCTCTAGGCTTCAGTTATTTCATCCACAGGAGGGGGAAAAATCAACAGTAAATAAAACCAATTCTTTTTCTGTGAGTGAAGAGATCTCAAAATTATTAAACCAAAATAACGAAACAACAATGTGTTGCATTTGGCTCCCTCGTTCCTCTGAAAGTATTGTTTCCTTTCATTCATCTTAGGTGGTCCATTTCTCATTTACTTGGCACGTTCTCTGTTCTATCCTAACTCTTACCCTCTCCCCAGGAATTACAAGCAGAGAATAAATAAGTAAACAATTTTTAAAGCAGGGCTTCCAACCCTTGCCCTTTCCATTCCTACTTTTCTAAAACCTTCAGATCTCATCTTACATCTTTGGGGCCTAGGCCAACTTAATAAAGGAAACAGCCCGTAAAGGAATGGACAGGGTCCAGAGAGCCATCAGGCTCTTCCTATTTTAGTGATGCTTCCTGGGATGTACCACTGAAGTGGGTAAGAGGTTGGAAATTTGTCAATTTCCCCAACTAAGCATCAAGAGAAGAAGCACCCAAAAAACCAAGAGTCCTAGCTTCTTCCCTATCTTCAAGAGAAAATCCAGATCCTTAATACACCAATTAGAAGAGTATTTCTGAAAGCTCTGAAAATAATAGAACTGCCCATCACAACTAGGCATAGCACTAAATAATACTGGTTGGTTGCAATAATTATTTAAGGGGAATATTTGTTTACATGAACATGTGATATGTTGCAATTCTAGAAATATTAAAGGTGGCACAATAGATTATGATCCTGCAACCATTTGGGCATCATACAGGAAACAGGTAGGAATAAATGTTCTTTCCTACAATGCTTAATTCAGATGTGGGTCCATTTTCTGCAGAAGATAGTACCCCAAGCTGAGAAATGCATGGTACATGTGCGACAAGAAATCCAACAGGTTTTCATAGAGCAACTTTCTCTGACACTTCACTACCTTGTTTCCCAACTTAAAACCAGTCCCCGCCTCCTTCCTCTATGCTCAGTCATTACTTCTATATCTAATCTGTCTAAGCCAGCTCTAACACTTATGGCTTATGGCACACTGTGGCCAGGCATCACGTATCTTCAAAACAGGGTTGCTCCCCCATTTTTCAGTCCTTCTTTTTCTTTCACTTAGCACACACCACCCTTAATCTTTGAAATTGCCCAGTTTTATTATTTAACACCCCTCTCCTCCCTGTTCCCAAAACAGAACTTTCTGCTTTCAACCACTGATGTCAACTTAGCCTCTCACCTTGCTCATCTTACACCTGCTCTAGACAAAATTGTTGAATAAATGACTTAAAAAACAAACAAAAAACCCTTTCAATTTCCCTTTGGCATATCCACGGCTGGGGTCACATGGACCAAAGATCTCTTTCCACATGCCCTCTGCTGATCTGGGGTCTGATGAGAAATTGATGCTAACGGCAGAAGCAATAAGAAGTCCAAGGCACTAAAAGATCCAGCAAGCAATACTGGGAACAGACGTATTCAAGTACAGTAATTTATACAATTTTACATTCACATTTATTTATCTAATACAATGGAAAAACAAAGGAAAAAGTTAAAGTGTCTCAATAAGTAAAGGACTGAGCTAGCTTTTTTTGAACTTTTTAAACCTTTCGTATTTTACTCTTAAAACTACTGTTGTCCAACAACATTTATATATCACAGTGTTTCCACATCAAAACTGATGGCACAGTTACATGTCCGCAGGGAACTTAATTTTTTTTTTTCCTAATTGCTAATGCTGCAGTCAAAGCTGCTAATATCGTTTGCTTAAAGCACTAATGACCTATCTTAAGAAAGGGTTGCAACCCCAGTCCCCTGGTGTTTTTCACTGGGTTCTAAAGAGTTAAAAGGAAAGAAAGAAAAGAGAAAGTGGGGGAGGGGGGCAGGGTAGGAGAGAGCCCAAAAGTTGTTTTTTCTTTTTTACCTCCTTATGGTCTGGATTCTTGAGGGAGTAAGATTTAGGGTGGGTACCAAAATCAAGAGCTCTACCCACTTGAAAATACAGATGGAGTTTGGTTTTAGAGTGAGCTAATAGTTTCCTGATGACCACAGTTCTCTTTCATAGCCCTCACTGTTGGGTATAAACAGGAAAGCAAAGTCTGAAGCTGCCCCATCACAAGAAAGCTGCTCTTTCCTTCTTGCCCCACTTCAATAAATGGCAAAGGGGGGAGAGAGATTCTCCATTCTGCGGGCTCAAAGCGGTATTAAAAACATTCCCTTCTGGCAAGAAATAACCAGTTAAATGCAGCACTAATAGTTAGTATATAGGCTACTTTCCCACCCCCCACCCCACCCCTCAGCATTTCACCTCCTGCCCCCAAATCTACTCAAGTTAATGTCTCTAGGTCTAAGTGGTCCGCAGGTTGGAGCCTGGGGGATTGCTGATGGATTTCTGCAAATTGCTGATGTTGAAATTCTGTAAGGAGGCAGTTCCCACAGGTTGGAACTGGCCCAGTGGCTGTGGTGCTGGGCCACCTGTCCCACTCCACTGAGTGCTGAAGGGGGCAGCTGGAAAACCGTACTGCTGTGGGGGGCACATAGACTTGGTGAAGTGACCTAGAGAGGTAGCTGATGCTGCAGAGATGGGGGCAGAGCCACCCAGGTTTGAGGTCATGGAAATGCACAACTGACCAGGAGCAGAGAACTTCCTTGCCATTCCAGGGCCCTGAAAACAAAAAGAACATGTCAAGTTTGGTGTGGGTATAAAATGGGTTGGTACTAAAATACAATTCTAGAACTGGGACTGGACTGTCTAATCTTATAGTGTACAGCAATAAAAAACTTTTTAATAATATTTATTGACTATACTTACCAAGTAGAGGGGAATAGTTAGTCATAGAATGGGGTTGGGAAGGGAGGGGATGTGTATGTGGCTCTGGGAAGGAAAAGGGAAGAAGAAAATAGGGAACTAGGGATACAGAGAAGGAAAAATAAAAGGGTACCTGGGAGATTTGTTTTTCTAGAAATGTTAAAATTCATGTACCACTGAAGGTCATGGCATAAAATGTTAAGTACCAGATTAGGGTAGTTTATATTGCCTCTGATTCAGATATGAGCTATGTGATATTCTGATAGATTAGGAAAATGACAAAAAGGGAAGATTTACCTCATAATTCATGTGTCCTTTGCTTCCTCTCCTTCCTGAAAGATTCATGGCATCCCGGGCCCAGTTGTCCACCAATTTGTGCAGGTCATCTGTGAATGTGCCCTTCCTGCTGGCTGTCATGGTGGGAGGCTGAGCCTGGGGAGCTTGGCTGTTCACTGCTCCCCCAACGGTGTTTGTGCTGCTGGTCCCTAGAGTTATAAGAAGCACCAGAATATAAGCATTAAAAGCAGCCTGGTTTATAGTTTTAGGAAGAGGGAAAAACTTCACAGGATGATGAATGGCAAGCTACAAAATGGTAAGAGGATGAATTAGGAAGCCATGCAAGAAAGGAGGAGCCCACGTTTTTTTTAGCCCTTCTGTTTTGGCCTAACACTGTAATGCAAATGGATTCTCTTCAAGAAATGCAGGTAAAACTGAACAACTCGGGATGATGCTAGGCAGGCTTTTAGCCCATTCACACTAGCAGCTTAGAGTACCAGGACTGAATGCAGCACTCTAGTCCCAGCATCATGTTGATGACAGAGGTATGGTATGGTCAACAAGGCTACTTACTCTGGAATTTTGCAGAATGCAGGGGAGAGAAGAGGCATCAGGCAGGGTTAAAATAGGAGCTAAAGGGATGCAAAGGTAGGTGCTTGGCCCAGGAAAAGTTGGAGTTCCCAATCCATGTGGACACAGCCACATTCTTTACTCATTCTTTAATATAGGGAGGTGACAGAAGAAGTAGCATATTTTGTCCAAAAAAACTTTTCCACCTGGACCCATCAACATGAGTTTGTGAACATCTATTTTGAAGAAATTAAGCATTTTCACCCTCTCCCAATTTCCCATGAGTAAAGAACCAGGATTAATGAGGAAGGGGCTCTATGGTGGGCCTGAGACATGCAATTCCAGGAAGACATGGTTTTCCTGCACATGACAGTTTCAATTGTTTCAAGGATTCTCATCCCCTGCCTCCCCCTCCCCCTTCCCAGAACAGCAAGCACTCCCATGTGGAAGCAACAAGAACATTCACAGCTAAGGCAGGGGTGCAAAGGGGAAGAGGAAGCTTTCAGGTTATGGTGAAGGAATTCTAATCCCATGGTTTGATGAGAAAGAAGGAGTCTGTGTCCTGCCTGATTTCAGCTCTGCTGGAGGGCACACTGAAGATTATTCGAAGAGGCAAGTATTAGGGAAGAGGGAAAGAAGAGTCATGGTTTTGTTTTTCCCCTACCCACTCTCTTTCCAGACCTCGCATTTGCTGCAGAATAAATAAAAGCTATTAAAGTAAGTTGTTAGCCACTAGGCCTTAAGATATCGAGTAATGCTGGGGGCTAAATAAGTGCAAACATTTTCCTGCTTTCAAGGTCAAAGCAGCACCAGAGCACAGCAGCACAACTGAAGCACCCCTGCCATTTAAAAGCCCTTTATAATCCGTTGCTGTCTTAAGTTTAAACCTTCCACCCAGGGAACTGCTCACACAAGCATGTCTGTGCTAGAGAAACAGTTAAGGCTGAGGTGAAGCTGCAGAGAGAGGAAGGTCCATGCTTCTTATCACCATGGCAAGAACCACTGCGGTGTGAACATCAGCTTACTTCTTAGTGCCTGCTGGAGCCACAGGGGATTGCTATTGCACATACAGTGTAAAAGGAAAAAAAGTTCCCCTACAGTATAGGAAGCCTAAGAAGAAAAGTATAAAAAGCACAGGAAACAGCCTTCCTGGAACACCAAATGTGAGACAGTGGTGAAGTGGGAAGCACAGGCAATAAGGATGGGGAGTTAGGAGGAGGAGGAGGAAACCCAGAAGGCAAGCATATCACATGCACATGGCTTGGCATCCTGTTCGAATGATTATTGCTTGGTGAGCTTGCTGAGACAATCAGAACAGAAACCAGCAATCACTGCCAAGTGAGCAGAGTTGTCAAAAGCCAAACAGAAGCAGCAACTCAGAGGAGGTGAACACTACTTATTCACAAAAAGCTCATGCTGGGTCACACCTCTCTAGTCTGATGCCAGCCCCCCTTGATGCTGTGAGGTCTCCCTTGAGAATCAAATTTCATCTCAACCTTTCTATGTTACATACTACTGCATTCTGAAAGTGGGACTTTCGTCATGAGGGGAAGACAACCATACAGTTGACCTTATTCTGGCTTCTGAAAACAGGCTTTCCTGTTAAAGAAGGAAACAAATCCTGACCTCGGAGCAGCAGACTTGCCTGTGGTAGAGCGCTAGTAGGGAGGCCTTCCAGACAGTGTACTGACTGAGCTCTAAACCTTTTTTACAGGTTTGCTGAAAAGCACTAAAATGTCGTGAATACTTTACCCCAAAAATCCATTTTTAAAATTTTCTCCTGCTCTAATACATCCTTCTCCTATCTCTTCCAGATCCTAGTAATGATAACCTATTAGGAACCACAATTTACTGCCCAGCATCCCAAGGATGGAGTTTTCCTGTCCTGCTGGGTTGCTGAACTATGTGTATTTTCATGAGAAGTCATCTGTCTCATAAACCAAATTCTTCAAATATAAAGAAGTGTTTCTCTCCTCACCGATCTAGTAGACATCTCCCACTATGATGGAAAGTTTGAGGGCATGGACTTTGTCTGCTGTGATCACTGATTTCCAAGTGGGTAGACCAATGCCTGGCACCTATTTGCTGATTCGCTTTCCCATAGGAAGGAGGCTTCTCTAGTCTCTCCACACTCATACAGGCATTATCAACTCATGACTGGCATGGAGCTCAGCTCACAGGGGTCATCACTGAGAGCATTGACCATGAGGTGATCTCTCAATCTAGGAGAATAGCCAGTAGGCAGCAATTAAGCATGTTAGAGAATATATTAGAAAAGGGTACAGAGATAGACAGATGGAAGCCAGAAGTCAGGGAGGTGTGGAGGCTTCAGGGTTAAAAGAACTCATGGATAACAGGCTTTGCAATCAAGGGCCAAAAGTAACAGAAAGAAAAGATAATTACTACAGAGCTGGTTGCAAGGACAGACTTTTTTCACCATCTTCCCTGAAGCACAAAGAGAGAGCAATGTGTTAAAGATAAAGAAACATCAGTTCAAAATATTTAGAATCTCCAAAAAGCATACAAAGGCCCAGCAAGAGAAAGCAGGAGGGGAGACAGATTGGGAGGACCTGGTAGAACCTGCCATAGATAACAGTTGTGTAGGATGTATCTAACTGGCTGATAGCTGTAACACGGTTATCTGATGGACTGTGTGGCATCTGGCTGACAGAAGTTGCGTTTCCACACCCAATCTTTGTATCCAAAACAGTAATGCCTTGAATTAGGGTTCTGGGATGGGGGAGGAATTCCAGTCTCTTGGGTCTCTGCTTGAATTTCAAGTACTCAAGGTCTTTCCATTGACCCTGTCCCACTTTCTGTTTCTCCTGCTGGGTTGTTAAAAAGCACTCAAATGCATTAGCAATCCTAACACAGTTAAGCTGATAGATAGTACCATTGTTACAGTTTTATTTTTAAGTTAATTTAAATTGGCTATTTATTTCCACATCCTAGTAATACAGACTGTCCTTTTCCCTTCCAGAAAATTCTTTAAAAGGACTGTGGAAATAAGCAATCTCTGAACATAAATAGAGCATTAAGCCAAAGCCGTGCTTCCAAACATTATCTACTTTGAGCGCAGAATAGAATAATGCATTCAAATCTAGTGCGACCCCCCATAAGTACCAGTTTTCTTTTCATATTTGTTTTGAATCTGCCTCTTGAGATCTGCTTACCGAGGCTTACATGATGCATACTGACATGCCTTCAAAGATGTAGAGCCTCTCATTTTAGACCCAAAGGGAAGTGGTAAGATTTAGACTAAATAGTGGCCCCCACAGCCTATTATTCTCTAATAGGAAAGTGGGACGGGTTCCTAGGAGGCAGCAAGTAAAGAAGAAAAAGTATGGGTTTTGTTGTCAGACCAGGACTGATTCTAACTCAGCCTCACTAAATATACCTAAATTACTTACCTAAATTACTTAATCTTTCTATCAACCTTCATTTGAAAAACAGGGATAATACCTACCTGTGATGAGAATTCATTAAACTTGTAAATGTAAAGTGGTTATATTCTCCTTCACAGCAAAGCCTTGGTTTGCTTTCTCACCTCAGACATTTCAGGCTGTATAATACAGGCCTTGCATGTCACATTCTACTTCAAAACACTTGTCTCCTACTATTAGTGTCTTCTCATCGTTCTAGCTGGCCACGCAAATTAAATGCTTATTCAAGTGTCAAAGATGCTATTATTATGCTTGCTTCAGGCTAGTCTAACCAGAAAATTTATTGATCTGAGTCCTTAAATCACACATGCTTGGAAAACTACCACACTATAGCAAATTGGGTAATGTTTACCACTCCCTTCTTTTGCTAAATAGTCCTAGAATAGTGTTATGTGAGGGAAGGCATCAAAAGACCCTCTCAAGTAGAGCCAATCCTTTACTAATTGAGAGTGAAAAAGAATAGGGGTACTAAAAGGATTACATATGTACAAGTGAAGGAAATGGAAGTTGAATGTAATGCATAAAGGCAGATTTGATGTCCTTCCCCTCATATCTGATCACTGCAAAGAACAAAGGATTCTTCCCACCATGAAAAGGCCCAAGGACCTCTGAACCATACACAGAAACAGTGATCGCCTTAGCACATGCATTTAAAAAGCACTTCAATAACCATATCAGAAGTTTGAGGACTTAATAGAGAAGATCTTCACCTAAACACTACCAAAAGTTTTTTCTACTTGAGCCTCTTTTATTTCATTACACATTTCTTGACTACCTACCATGTACCAGACAGGCATTTGCTAGTCAGAAGGGAAACATAAGTGCTTTTGCATACATGATCATATTTTATTTGTATAGCAGCCTTATGAAATATGTAGCAGCTTCATTTCACATAGTGGGAAGAAGAGAGATTGGGTGACTTGCTACTGAGTGTTGGTTTTAAATAAAAAGTTGGGAAATCCCAGCAATCATGTTAAAAAGACAATTTTCCCTTGAAGGTGTTTGGCTTTGGTCTCTAATAGAATAAATGTTTAATCAGAATAACCACACTGAAAACTCCTTGTTGAACTACTGATTTTTATGGGGGTTAGTGGGTGGTGGATCCAATGACGAGATTCTAAGCATCTCTTCAACTGGTAGATGCTTAGGCCAAAGTGAGAAGGAAAAAAAAAAAGAGGATTTCAACCTACCCTGAAAGAGAAGAATGGAAAAATATGGTGTAATTTCTGTTTACTGCCAGGATCGAAGTGTATTAGGTGTTAAGATGCTTTCTGTCACTGCCAGGAACGGAGACGGTAGTGAACATGACTGTGGAGTTCAGCCTTCATTATTCTAAATTACCCGGCAGCTTGTAGTCATGGTGCCATATTTACTCTCTGTCAAGGATCTATGAAGAAGCAATTCTACATGAAAAGTTATTTTGAAGTTTACAGAAACCTATTATTATTTCTATATCTTTTACTATAATTTTTGTGGAAACCCAAACTTCTGACGGTAATAGCAATTCAGCCAAGCCACTGAGTAGGATGATACACAAAGAGACAAATGAAAATGGATAGCATGAAACATCAGATCCAAGCAACAGAAAAACAAGGACAAGGAAGGAGTAAAGGTGTTACACACAAAGAGCCAAGCAGGGCGTACTCAGAAATCGGGTCCTTCTGCCACCAGGTTTGAATGTCACCTGCTCAGACGCACAGTTAAACTTCGCACAGCCTGTGAGAGGGGAAAAACAGGGAAGAACAGAGAAAGGAGAAGAGACAGAACACAACTACAAGATGTTAGAAACTTGAGGCTGGAGTGGTGAAATGCACTAAGAGGGCACAGAGAAGAATATGCTTCTGGGGGAAGGGCAGATATGGATTCTAGGAAATATTAGGCCTCAATTCCCTCCATCTCAATCAATCAATCAAAATTCCCTCCATTGCAAAGTGGAATAATAATAGCTAGTCTGCTGTCCTTACCAAGCAAATGCATTCATTTTGTGACAACCTAAACTCTCTGATACTACGGCAAAGGCAGCTAAGCTACTTATCTATATTTTCTTTCATTCTTTTCCACCCAGACACTCAATACTTTTCAATTCCTGTTCTAATGCTATTAGATCTTTCCTCTGCCCTTGCATTCACTCCTTGTTTTGAGTAATCATTTAATACACAAAACTATATTTGCAAAGTAGATCATGGATGAAAACTTGAATTGTAGAGCTATTCATCTTAACATGCCACTCCCATACTTAGAAGTTAAAAAAATTCTACCCTGGCTAGGTAAATTTGCATTAGCTGTTGGAACCTGCTACAGCTCCTTAGAATTTGTTCCAGGAAATCTCCACTTAGTATTAAAGCATAAGTTTGAAATCCCAAATGAGTTAAGTCCTTGGTAAGTCATTTGGTAAGTCCTCATATAGGTCCCAGATGTAAATTTTCACTTTAATTCCTTCAAAAAAGCTATTTTACCAGATGGGAACAATAGCCCACCTAATCTAATCATCATCCAAATTCCCTTTTCAGCCCAAAGATTCTTAAGTGGGCTATATACAAGCTGTATTCTGGTCAGCAGGGGGAACCTTGCCTAGTTTGGTATACAAAGATTTAATTTCATGTTTCTGGCGACTCTGCAGCTCCTGAATCTCTTTAAGATGTCTACAAAAGATAACCAAACATAATTCAAAATATCATAACCATCAGAGAAAACAAGAGATTTACTCATCAGGCTTTTGTCCCAGGCATGGCAACATCTCCATTTTGATGTTTTTGGAAGATGACAGTTGCTTTGATTTCTTACCTTGACCTGGAGCAGAAAGGCTTGGTACTGAAATGGCACCATCACTAGTGAAGGCTGAATAGAGGTTATCACTGGAGGGAGAGGGCTTTAGGGGCTGTAACAGCTGATTCTGCCCAGTCTCTGTGATGTTGCCAGGAGGGTGGAGGGTCTGCTGGGGATGCAAGACTGAAGCTGCACTCTGAGCAGACAGGTTACCTGTCAAAAGATAAAGTGGGATGAAGAAACAAGTGCAGACTTTCCAATGCACTTAATAGGCACTGTTCTTATTCCTCCCATTTGCCCCACTGAGTAATAAATATGGGTCAAAAACTGTAACTGAGGAAAGAACAAAGGGCTCACTGATAGGAGGGGAAGTGAGGAATGACAGAATCAACAGGCAATAGGGGCTGAGAGTACTGCTGTATATGAAACTACCCCAGAAGACAGTTTTTAGCTCTAGATAAGCCATATGGTTCACAAGTCTGAGCTGACTAAGAAGACTAGAATATACAACGAATGAGAGAATTCCATTTTGTAATTCCACAATCTTTTTTTTTTTTTTTTTACT
>JAQZBX010041403.1:0-15289 GCA_029593785.1 Cabassous unicinctus
TGAAGCATTGTACTAGCCAAGGACTATAGTTTACACTTTGCCCCACACAATTTTATAGGTTTTGACAAAATGTATAACGGCCTGTATCTGTCATTGCAATGTTGTGCATGACAATTCCAATGTCCCAAAAATGCCCCCATGTTGCACCTATTTTTCCCTCTCCCTCTCCTCAGAAACTCTGATGGCCACTGCTTTTATATCAATGATACAAGTTCTTCCATTGCTAGAATAATCATAAGTCTACTTTAGTCCATAGTTGCTTTCCACCCTTATGCTTGTTCCTTCCTCAATCCTGAGGATATGGGAATGATGATACCCACCCTGTTTCTGATTAAGAGAGAGCTTAGATTTCATTGGGCAGATGGATGGAACTGTATTGCTTGCAGTTGTAGATATTCTCTGTTTTTGGGTGGGCATTGTCCATCATCATCCTTTTGGTAATTGTCCTGGGTGAGTCCAATGAACAGATGAGTAGGTGTTGCAACTCTGCTGCAATTCAAGTCTCAACCAGCATATGAACAGACTCTGGGACATATATTTAACAAGTATAGTGCTAATTATAGGTTCAAATAAAAGGAGCAGAAGAGCCATGTGTAGGGAAATTATAAATGAGTCTAACTCTGTTACATTGGGGAGCATATATTCCAAAGTAAGGCCCACTGTCAGGGTACCAGATTCCTGAGATTATCTGCCCTGTCTATATTGTCTAGATGTCTCTAAAGCCCTCAGAAGCTCTGCTGTTTGAGGCACTGTTTACTGTGGCAGTCAATGAGATCCTGCTGAGATGTGCATAAGCATAATCTCTGGAATGACCTCCCGACTCACTATGAAGTGTCTTAGCCATAAAAACTCATTTGTATTTAATATTTCCCCCTTTTGGTCAAGGTCTTTTTCCAGATTCATTGCTAGTTGGTTCTTGATAACAATCCCTCGGTGCCTGGGAAGCTCATCCCTGGGAATCATGTCCCATGCTGGGAGAAAGGTAGTGCATTTATATGCTGAGTTCAGCTTAGAGGGAGGACACATGTGAGCAACAAGGAGACTTTCAGGAGGTAACTCTTAGGCAATATATAACTCTAGGCTAAGTTTCAATTTCACTAGAAAAGGTTCCTAAGTACAACCATCAAAATCTTTTTAATGATAGCCATCTTAGTGAGTGTGAAGTGATATCTCATTGTGGTTTTGATTTGCATTTCCCTGATGACTAATGATGTTTAGTATCCTTTCATGTGTTTATTCACCACTTGTGTATCTTCTTAGGAGGAATGCATTTTCAATTCCTTTGCTCATATTTAAATTGTGTTATTTGTCTTTTTATTGTTGAGTTGTAAATGTTCTTTACATATTCTGGATGGAATTCCCTTTTTGGATATAGTATCTGCAAATATTTTCTCCCATTCTGTAGATTTTCTTTTCATTTTCTTGATGGTATCATTTGCAGTGCAAAAGTTTCTAATTTTGATATAGCCCAATTTATCTACTTTTTTTCTTTTGTCACTTTGCTTTTGGTGTTATATCTAAGAAACCATTGCCTAACCAAAGCCACAAATATTTAATCCTGCATTTTCTTCTAAGGTTGTTATAGTTTACCTCTTACGTTTAGGTCTATGCTTTATTGTGAGTTAATTTTAGTGTTTGGTTTGAGGTGAGAATCTAACTTCATTCTTTTGCATATTGATATCCAGTTGTTCTAGCACTATTCTCTCCCCCATTGAATTATTTTGGCTCCCTTGTTGCAAAACAGTGGATCATAAATGTATGGGTTTACTTCTGGACTCTTGATTCTATGACAACCGATTTTTATTAAAAGTCCAAAGGCAATTACAATGCTCACCATCACTGATAATTAGAAAATGCATATTAAAACCACAAAGAGGGGGGCGGATGTGGCTCAAATGCTTGGGCGTCCGTCTGCCATAAGGAGGGACCTGGGTTCGATCCCCGGGACCTCCCGGTAAAATAAAAATATATATATAGAAGGCGCATGGGCTGCCAGGCTCTGTGTGCCAGTGAGCCACCAGGCCCCAGGAGCCATGCAGCAAGATGATGACGTAAAAGGAGAGAGACAAGACAAGATGCTCCGAAAGCTTCAAAAACCAGGAGCCGAGGTGGTGCAGATGGCTAGAACACCTCTCTCCTACATCGGAGGTCTTCAGGATTGAATCCTGGTAAAGACTGGAGGAGGAGGATGAGAAGAGATGAAACAGACACAGAGAATTGCCCAGCGAATGGACACGAAACAGCAAATGGGGAAGGGGGGGTTTAAAATGGATCAAGTAAATAAATAAATCTTTAAAAAAATAAATAAATAAAACCACAAAGAGGTGGTTAGAATCACTAAAATTGAAACGACTGACCATACCAAGTATTGGTGAGGATTCAGAAGAAACTGGAACTTTCATATGCTGCTAGTGGGAATATAAAATGATCCAACAGGGAAGCGGGAGTGGCTCATTCGATAGAGCCCCCGTTTACCATATGGGAGGACCCGGGTTCGCTTCCCGGGGCCTCCTTCTGAGGGTAAGGCCGGCCCGCGCAGCCTAGTGGGCTGATGCAGCAAGCCCTCACAATAGGAAGCGGGTGTGGCTCAACCGATAGAGCCCCCGTTTACCATGTGTGACGCCCCGGGTTCGCTTCCCGGGGACCTCACAGCAAGGGGAAGATAAGCAGACACGGAGAAGACACACAGCGAATGGACACAGCAAGCACAAGCAGCAAGGGGGGGATAAATAAATAAACAAATAAATAAATCTTTAAAAAATAAATAAATAAATAAAATAAAATAATATGATCCAACCACTTTGGAAAGCAGTTTAGAAGTTTCTTAAGAAGTTAAAAATATACCTACCATGTAAATCCAAACAGTCGTCTCCAAGGTATTACCCAAGAAAAATAAAAGCATATGTCCATACAAAGATTTGTGCATGAATGATCATAGCAACTTTATTTGCCATAACCCCAAGATGGAAACAATTGAAATGTCCATCAACAGGAGAATAGTAAACAAATTGTGGCATATACATACAATGGAATACTATTCATTAATTAAAAGTAATGAATTATTGATACATTAAAAAAAACATGGGTGAATCTCAAAATAATTATACTCAGTGAAAAAAGCCAGACAAAAAGGAGTACATACTATATGATTCAATTTATGTAAAATTCTAGAAAAGGCAAACTAAACCATAGTGACAGAAAGCAGATCCATGGTTGCTTGGGAATGATGGGAAGTGGAGTGGAGAAGGGTGGGAGGAATGTATTTCAAAGAGGCACAAGGGAACCTTTGGGGTGGTGGGTATGTTCATTATCTTGATAATGGTGATGGTTTCACAGGTGTGTACATGTCAAAACTTATCGAATGGCATACTTTATATATGTACATTTCACTGTATATCAATTATGCCTCAAAAAGCTGTTTTTAAAATAACTCATGCATTGAGAATATAAAATGGTGCAGCCATGTTGAGAAACAGTTGGGTAGTTCCTCAAAAAGTTAAACATGGAGTTACCATATGACCCAGCAATCCACTCCTATGTATCTACTCGAGAGAAATGAAAACATGTGTCCACACAAGAGCTTGCACACGAATGTCCATAACAGCATTATTCATAATAGCCCCAAATTGGAAACAACCCAAATGTCCATCAACTGATGAACTGATAAACAAATGTGGTTTTTCCGTATTATGGAATATTATTCAGCAATTAAAAACAGGAAGTACTGATCCATGCTACAACATGAATGCCCCTCAAAAACTTTATACTAAGTGAAGCCAGTCACAGAAGACCACATGTTCTGATTCCGTTTATATGAAAAGTCCAGGGTAGGCAAATTTATAAAGACAGAAATTAGATTAGTGGTTGCCTAGGGCTGGAGATGGGGGTGGGGAGAAAGAGGAGGATAATGGGGAGTTACTGCTAATGGGTAAAAGAAGTTCCTTTTTGAGATGATGAAAAAGTTCTAAAATTAGATTATGGTCATGGCTGCACAACTCTGTAAGTATATAAAAACCCACTGAATTGTATGCTTTAAAATGACTAAAATTTACAGTATGTAAATTTTATCTCAATGAAGCTGTTAAGAATTACTTATGTAGCTGGCATTATAATTCTTTTTTAATTTTTTTTATTTATTTTTATTTTTTTTATTTATCCCCCCCTTGCTGCTTGTGCTGCTGTGTCCATTCGCTGCGTGTCCTCTCTGTGTCTGCTTATCTCCCCCTTGCTGTGAGGTCTTGCCGCATCAGCCCACGGCACCGCGCCGCGCAAGCCGGCCTGCCCTCACAAGGAGGCGCCGGGAAGCGAACCCGGGGCCTCTCATATGGTAAGCGGGTGCTCTATCCACTGAGCCACACCCGCTTTCCGCTGGCATTATAATTCTATTGGACAATGCTGTTACAAAGGAACACAGCTTGGTGTAAAATTTTGGCCATTGGTAAGGATGAGGACATAATGGTGCTTATTATATGCCTGTCCTGCATATAATAAGTGCTCAATAAAAATTTGCTCATTTTTAACATAGGACAGATGTTGCAACATATTGCAGGTAATTTTTGGACCCCATAGTTTTTTAAAGCCACCATGTGTAAAAGATTTTAAATACTCCATTTACATTTGCTAAGTAATAATTAAATTCTCTAAAGTTGGCTTGAATGTAAAAATTTCTTTCAAGTCTTGGATAGTGTTTGTCTTTTGGGACTTCCCTGCAATCAGCAGGGATGCCATTCCCCTGCCTGCCCATTCAACATCAGACTTCCAGTTCCACCTGAGCAGATTGCCACACAATTCAGAAGGAAGCTGTCTAATCCAGTGCCACCTAATACTGTGTCAATATTTGGCTGTCTCAAATCTTAAATCCACCAAATGAATTTTGTTGAGTTTGATGCCAGAATCAAAAAACTTTGTGATCATAAGCTGAAAACAGTATGTCTATATGAGCTTGGGGCATGTTGGGGACTAGAAGCTTATTTTTCCCAAAAGGATGGAACTGTCTTCCATTTCTTCTTCAAGAGAAAAGATGGTCCTAAAATACCCCATATAGAAAATAAAGACATACAAGCTCTGGTGAGCAGAATGGTCTCCAGAGTTGCCCATGCCCCAATCCCTGGGGCACGTGAATATGTTATGTTATATAGCATAAGGGACACTGCAGAAATAATTAGGCAACAGACCTCAGAATGAGGAGATGGGGTATCTGGGTGAGCCCTGTCTGATCCCATGAGCCTTTAAAAGCAGAGAGTTTTCTCTGGCCAGCCACAGGAGACATGAGGCCAAAGGGGAGGTCAGAAACATCCAAAGCGTGAGAAGGACTCAACAGGCTGTTGCTGGTTTTGACCCTATAGGGGGCATTGCAGTGAGGAGTACTTTTGACCCTATAGGGGGCATTGCAGTGAGGAGTACAGGAGTCTGGATAAGCAGCCAGGAAAGGGGACTCTCGTTCCTACAAGGGCAAGGAACTGAACTTGACCACCAGTCTGCATGAGCTGGTCAGATTCTTTCCCAGAGCCTCCAGTGAGGAGCACAAGCCCTGCTGACACTGCCATTTCAGCATTGTGAGACCTAAGGGGAGCACCCAGTTGAGCTGGGAGATGATGAGTGGGTTTGTTTGAAGCTCCTAGCAGATAATAAATAAGAGATAAGATAAGAGATAAGCTACTGAGAGGTAATGAGATACTGTGAGATAAGAAATGGGTGTGGCTTTAAAGCTACTAAGTTTGTGGTAATTTGTTCCACAGCAGTAGAAAAGGAACACAAAAGCTATTTTTGAAAGTACAGATTTCAGAACCCCCTGTGCTTCTGAGGTTCTCAGGTAAGGGGAATGGTGCTTAAATTTAAAATTTGGAGACACATTCAGGAATATAAATAAAAACATTATGAGGGAAATTATATTAGATCACAGAACCAGGGCTTTGTGCTCACAGGTTGGCCTTGACTCTGATACTCTGCAGCAGGGATGGATCTGGCCTGATGGTTGTACAAATTCAGGCAGATGCAGAGGATGGCGGTAAGAACTAGGAGGTCTTGGTCTCGTATTTCTGTCTGATGTCTGCAGTGCCTGGGAAGGTTCTATGAGAAAGGAACACAATGGCGCTGCTTTTTGCCCCAGGTTTAGAATCTTTGGAGTTTTCTACTCACTTTGTACAAAGCCAGTCACTCACCCGCACTCACCAAGGGTACTGAAGAGCTTTAGGACTGGGGTACACTCAGGGTCCTCAATGGAAATAGAAGCAAGTCCTTTCAAGAAGTGAAAGTACTAGGCCATTGTTGCTCCTTGAGGGGACAGGACCGAAATGAGAATGACATCTCTTGTTGCCCGGCTTGTTGTTGTATAGATCTCGCTATCACTTCACTCTAATCCATTTCCACAAATTCTTCCAAAGATCTGAGATTCAGGAAACCTGGGGCCTTTTCGCAGTTTTAAGTTTTCTGGTTTGAGCTTTGTAATTTAAAGTTATTTTTAAGGTATGAGAATGAAACACTTAATTCCAATGTTATATAAACTATAGAAATAGTGGCAGGTTTTCCTATTTATTTTACAAAACCAAACACATAGGGCATACGTGCACGCAAACACACACACACACGCTCACAGAACACAGGCTGGACCAGGCTAGTCTCAGTCTCGTTTAGAATATTTATATGGAATGTATAAACATCCTAAATAGAATACTAGCAAATCTAACCCACCAACACAGAATATTGAAAGAATATTCCATTCCTAAGCAGGGCCTGTCCCAGAAATGTGAGAATGTTCAATATTTTAGAATCTAGAAATATCTTCTACAGACTGTGCCTGTTTGTCCACTAGTGCAGACTTGGTGACCAGCACAGGGCCTGAACACAGCAGACAATAAATATTTGTTGAATGACTAAACTAATATTCACTACCAGTAATCAGTTTGAAAATAAAATGAGAAAAACTCAAGTAGCAATAATATATATATACATATTAGTATATTATTATATTGAGAGAGAGATAAACCAGGAAAAAACTTAACAAAAAGTATATAAGATCTATATGAAGGAAAAAGTAAAATTTTACCGAAGTACATAAAAGAAAATAAATAAATGATAGACATGTCACATCCCTTGATGGGAAAATAAAATATTATAAAGATGTCAGTTCTTCTCAAAGTAATTTACAAATGGAGTGCAGGTCCCATTAAGATCCCAAAGAGATTTCGGTCGAGTCAAAGTGTTTGGGGGGAAGCAGATGTGCTCAAGTGATTGAGCTCCCGCCTGCCACATGGGAGGTACCGGGCTCGATTCCCGGTGCCTCCTGGAGAAGATGAGTAAGACAGCGAGCTGGCATGACAGGCAGGCGAAGTGAGCTGATGCAACAAGATGACGCAACAAGGAGACACAAAGAGGGAAGACAGTGAGAGACAAAACAAAGCAAGGAGCTGAGGTGGCTTGAGCGATTGAGCACCTCTCTCCCACATGGGAGATCCTGGGTTTGGTTCCCAGTGCCTCCTAAAGAGAAGATGAGCAGACACAGAGAGCACACAGTGAATGGACACAGAGAGCAGACAAAGAGCGCGAACAATCGGGGGAGGGGTAATAAATAAAGAAATCTTTAAAAAAGAAAGTGGGGAAAAAGAAATATGAGGGGATGTTTGCATAATTAAGTATTAAAACCTATTATAAAGTCACAGGAATTAAAACAGTGAGGTTTGGCACAGAATAGAGATTAACGAAATAAAATTAATAACCTTGAAGCTTACCCAAGTATATGCAAGTATTTGATAAAGACGGCATTTAAAATTAGAGGGGAAAAATATGATTCAAGCAAATAGTGCTGAGATAGTTGGTTTCTGTTTAAGAAAATGAAGTTAGATTTCCCACAACATGCCAAATCATCAAGGTAAAGTTCCAAAATAGATGAGTTATTTTTTTAATTCCTTAAACAAAATAACTAGAAATATATATAAAGCATTTCTATAATGTTGAGTACTAAAGGTTTTCCAAAGCAGAATACCTAAAGCAAAAATCATAAAAGATGCTGAGATTTTTGCCTATATAAAAATTGGAAATTCATGTTGGATTATTTTAAAAATTGAAAAGACGAACTACAAAAAGAGATAAAATATTGGCAGGATGAACAATAGACAAAGGGTTAGTGTCCTTAATTTTTGAAAAGACTTGCAAAGCAAAAGGAAAAAGACATATATCCCATTAGAAAAATGGATGAAAGGCAATTCATAAAAGAAGAAAACAAATGAAAAAAAAATGTTTATCTTCACTACTAAACATGGAAATGCAAATTACAACAAGAAGACACCTTTTTTTTTTTTTAAACCTCCCAAGTTGGCAAAGATTCAAAGAACGATAAAGCAAGTGCTGGGAAACAAGGACTTCATATGGTGCAGTTAAAAACCTTAAAAATATGACCTGGAAATGCTGTATCTAGGATTTTTTCTGAAGAAAAGATCAAGCAATGTATGTAAAGGTATATGTCCAAGGTTGTTCATCATAGAATTCTTTAAAATATTTTTTAAAACTTATTTATTCTTATTTTTTTAGTTCAATAGTATGTTTTTAATAGACATTATTAAATGCTCTGCAATTAGGCTGCTTTGGAAGTTATGGTTTATGTATACAATGAAATACCACCTAGCCCTTAAAAATCACGTTGAAAAGAGCTTCCTAGCTATGTGTCGCAGGGCCACATTTAACCTCTCTAAACCTCAGTTTCCATATCTACCTTCTAAAGTCTGCTGTGGGGATTAAATAAATCCATTTATATAAAGTGCTTATAAGTTCAGTGCCAGGCATTCATTAAAAGTTCCCTGCTCACATATGTGTTATGATTGGATACTAAATCTTGAAGTCAGTGATCCTGGCTGGAAAAGACATTTAACAAGCATTTTTGAGTAAATGAAATATGATGACTATGATGGGGGATTTGACTGAGAAAATTGTGTTTAGGTCAAAAAGAAGATGTGATTAAGTAATGAGACCGCAGTTTTCCGTGACTCGGGAGGAAAATGCAGAAAAGTGAACTTTCAAAAGTATTTAAACAGCAGCAGCATATTGAAATAAATGTGTCTAGCCTCGCAGGGCTAATTCTTTGGAAGACAAGATTCATTTAGATGTAGACATTCCCTCCCCCCCTTTTTTTTTAGCAGGTACCAGGGATCGAACCAGGGACCTCGTACATGGGAAGCAGTCTCTCAACCACTTGAGCTACATCCGCTCCCCGCCTTTTTTTAAATATGTTGTGTTCTTATGCTGTCACTTTATAACCATTCTCTGCATAGACCACATATCCTTAGTGCTTCACTTATTCAACAAATTCCTTCTGAGCATCTAATATGTGTTAAGCACCGCCACAGGCTCCCGGTCCTGGCCCTCTTAGAGCCGATATCGTAGGCTGTCTTGTAGTGTGGTTGCCATCTCTGCAGTTTCCTGTTGCTGTGGAGAGGGTGACGCTGGGCTTGGTCACCCCATCCCCTGCGCCGGGCTCGGCTCCTAGAGAGTAAGGAGGTCCCAGGCTCTGCCTACCACTTACCTAACTGTGCGACATGAGCCAGCTTAAATTATGTCTCTGAACCCCAACTTCCTCGTCTATAAAATAAGAGAGATTTGTACACCAATATTCACAGCAGCATAATTTGCATAGCCAAAAGGTAGAAGCAACCCAAGTGTCCATCAACAGATGAATGGACAAACAAAATGTGGTATATACACAAAACGGAATATTATTCAGCCATAAAAAGGAATGCAGTTCTGATGCATGCTACAACATGGATGAGCCTTGAAGGCATCATGTTGAGCGAAATAAGCCAGATACAAAAGGACAAATACGTTATTATTTCACTTATATGAAATATGTAGCATAAGCAAATTCGTAGAGACAGAAAGCAGATGATGGGTTACCAGAAACTGGGGGAGGGAGTTGTTGCTTAATAGGTACAGAGTTTCTGTTTGAGGTGATGGAAAAATGTCTATAAAAATGGTGGTGATGTTGGCACAATATTGTGAATGTAATTAACATCACTGAATTGTACATATGACAGCAGATAAACTGGGAAATTCTGTGTTTTATATACGTCACCACAATAATTTTTTAATGAAATAGATGACATTCTGTTGTGTTGCTTTGTTTTGTTTTCTCTACAACCAGAAAGAAATTAATTGTGACCAAGTACACACAACACACACAACTGAAGGAAAATGTTTCGCAAATGCCAAGGCCACTTACAACTCTGAAAATTCTGTTTTTCTAATGGAAAATGATCTGGACAAGTGGCAAAAGCCCTGGTTATTAATGGCTGCCAGCCTTAGGGAATCTTAGGCAGATTTCTTCACCTCTTCAAAGCCCTTCTCTATAAAATCAGGTACCTTCATTTCTAAAATTCTATGCGTGATGAGCGTTCAAGTCGACAACCATCTTCTGGGCACCCTGTGCAGGCACCTTCTAGGCTTAGGGCTACGAAGGGCATTGACTCAGAGACCCCACCCTGCAAGGATTCATTGCGTTTCGAGCGAGCAGAGTAGGCAGTACAGAGATGGTAAGAGGTATGTGCGTGCTTGTGCCAGAGCTTCCTTGACGCACTCTTGAAGATGTCTCCCGTCTGGGCCTCAGCCATTTTTGTAGGCCAAAACATGGGCAGTGAATATACTAGGAGTCACCAAATACATATTTATACTCTGGAGGAAAGGTGTTTGTTTGTTTGTTTTGTTTTGTTTTTAGGAGGTACCTGGGATTGAACCTATACGTGGGAAGCAGGTGCTCAACTACTGAGCTACATCTGCTCCCCAATGACAGCTGGTTTTTTGTTCGTTTGTTTGTTTGTTTATTTTAGGAGGTACAAGGGGTTTAACCCAGGACCTCATAAGTGGGAAGCAGGCGCTCAACCGCTTGAGCTAAATCTGCTTCCCTGAAAGGGGATTTTGAAGGGGAGCCTCTGGCTCTTCTCTAAGGTCAGAGTCAGCTTAAGGCAGGCTCTGACGATAAGGACAAATGTTTGCATGTGCTGCATGTTACAAAGGAAAAATGCAGAACACCAAATGTGGCTAGCTGCTGAGTTAATTATCTTACTGAAGTTTAATGTTGTTTTTGAGCCCTTGCTCCCCTACCCTATGAGCTGCTTATTTTATTGGTTAGAATCTTTAAAAATCAATGTCATGCAAAACAATTACATTCATAGGAACTCCAAATATTTCCTCATTTAATACCCACAGCCATATCATAGCTATCTGATCACTTTCCATCAGAGAATACTGTTTGAACGATCAGTTCAAAAACTCCCACTGCCCAACAAAGACAAATGCCAGCACAAAAAACCCTCCAAGCCAATCGAGTTTATTGCTAAGGCCAAACACAGCCTTGAAATACAGGTTTAGACGAACTGCCGGTGAATAATCACTTCAACAGGATCAGCCCTTTAAGGACCGAAGGAGTAAATATGATCTTATGACTAGAATGGAATGGCTGGGTCCAGGTGAGACACACTCAAGGTTTACCTTCAGCTGCACAGTCAGAAGTAGACTCTTTCCTTGCTCGAGCGCGAAAGCCCATCTACAAACCGCCTGAACAGCTCTGTGGTGCCAGATGACTGCACCAGTGAAAGGCAGGACTCGGAAGTGCGCCTCGTTTTCAGGGATTATTCTGCGAGCCTTAGTAGCTTAGGGGTGCTTTGTCCTGCTTCCCCTTCCTGCGCGTGAACGTCTCATTCTTCTAGGAGCCCCCCAGCTCCCGCGCTCATTCTCTCACTGCTACGGTTTAGCCTTATGCACAGCAGGGAAGCAAAAGGTAGAGGAGTGCGCCACGAAACTGGCCCATCCTAATGCCACAAAGTAGAATTCTCTCCCGGGAAACTGCAGCGTAGCCAAGACCCATTACTCAGGTGAACTCAGCATAGTTTGGGGCAGGGTTTTTTGGGAAGCAGTAAGGCCATCCAGAAAGCCACTGTGCACCACGCAATCATAGATGTTTGTTGCTCTAGGGCCTGGGCAAGTAGCTCTAAGACCAAGTCCCTGCTCTCATGGAGCTCACATTCAAGTGGGCGAGAGAGAATCATCAAATAAATGCATCAGATGTCAGGTGGCATCAAGGGCAGGGAAGAACAATAAAACAGGGTTTGGGGACAGAGGGTGAAATGATTCAAAGAGCTGAGACAGGAGGGGTTCAGGAAGAGAATACAGCAAGGGCAAAGCCCCGGCTGGGGTGTGTTTGGCATGTTGGGGGACCTCAAGGTAGCACTGCGAGGAGCTGGTGGCGGGAATTCCTCCCAGGTAGCCCCTGATGGGAGACATTGAGTATGATGGTGATTAAGTGGCTCCCTACTAAAATCCATGGTGGTGCTTCCCCAGTGAGTGGTGGCTCAGTCCTGCCCAGGACTGGTGCTTGCACCTTCTAATGCCGCCACCCTTCTCCTCGATTTGATTTTTCTAAAGGACCAAAGCGGCTGAAATCCAAGCAGCCTCACAGGCAAAGCCAGAACAGAATGAAAACAAGAAAAGCAAATCTGGTCTTAAAAATATTTGTAAAAATGGAATATTATTCAGCCATAAAAAAGAATGAAGTTGATACATGCTACAATAGGGATGACTCTTGAAAACGTGCTAAGTGAAAGAAGCCAGGCACAAAGGAATAAACATTGTGTGATTCCACATATATGAAATATCTGGACTAGGCAAATTCATAGAGACAGAAAGTAAAATAAAAGTTACCAGGGGCTGGGGGAGGGGGAATGGGGGGTTATTGCTTGAGAGGTACAACGATTCTGTTTGGGGGGACGAAAAAGTTTTGGTAATGGATGGGTAGTGATGGTAACATGACATTGTAAATGTAGTTAATGCCACTGAATTGTACACTTAAAATGGTTAAAATGGCAAATGTTAGATATGTTAATACAATAAAAATTAATTAAGATATATTTGTAAAAAAAATAAAGAAAAATAGGTCTTGGGTTTTCTTCTGTTGATCTCCTACTAAGTTACAAACACTATACATATATTATCTTATATGTAGGTATGACTTTCCTCATTTTAAAGATGAGAAACCAGAGCCTCAAAGAGATTAAGCAAAATGCTTTAGATCACACAATTCTTGGGATCAAGATTTGAACCCAGACTGTCTGACTCTAGAGTCCATGTTCTTTTCCACTCCACAAAATCTCCTCTTATGTACTGATGTGTGCATTCTATAACATGTAGCCATGGCCAATACAGTGGTTACAAAGTATTGTCAGGGAGCAGACTTCACAGGGACCCCCTATAACTGGCAAGTTGTTTGTATGTAACGGCTGTCAATTCCTCAAAGCCAAGGGTTCTCCTAAATGTGTGCCATGTCCCCACTGCAAGTTTGGCCATGCCACGGCTGAGGAGGTGGAGCAAGATCCAACTTCAGCCTAACCCACATCTGAGCTGGCACTGTGGACCCTCAATTCATGAGACCATGGCAGGGAGGCTCAGATTTTAGAGACATTGCCATATTCCTTCAATTAACCAGCACTTTCTCTAGGGAGGCTTCACTTCTAAAATAAGGCTGGATGTGCAGTTTTCACACATGAAATGGCATGAAGAAGCTAATACTCAGTTCCCTTTCTCCATGGAAACTTCTAGTATGTGGACTCATGGGATGGGGTGGGGGAATTCGGGCCTGTAGTTCTTTGGAACCAGTTGTCCTCTGAAGGCCCATTCACTACTCCATTTTTTACCAAGTGATTATCCTGTGCATGCTTAAACACTTCAGTTTCCACCTCCTGGGCAGCTATTCTGTCACTGGGCAGCTCTGACTGTTAGAAAACTCTTCCTTATGCTATGTCAAAATCTGTACCCCTGGAGTCGCTTTCCTATGAAATGAACACACCTCCAGGAGGCTACACAGTGCACCGCTAATCCCAGTTCTGCATTGAAGCCAAGCGTTCACTATATACTCCTATTAATACAGCCACAGTGGTTTTGATACTCAGGTCATGCTGTTGATTCATATTGAGATTTTCATCAATTAAAATCTCAGTGGTGGGGAGCAGAAGTAGCTCGAGTGGTTGAGTGCCTGCTTCCCATGTACGAGGTCTGGGGTTCAATCCCCATTACCTCCTAAAAATAAAAAGACAGGGAAGTGGATGTGGCTCAAGCGATTGGGCTCCCATCTACCACATAGGAAGTCCAGGGTTTGATTCCCAGGGCCTTCTGGTGAAAGGCAAGCTGGCCCATGCAGAGAGCTGGCCCATGCGGGAGAGCTGGCGCCGCAAGATGACACAACAAAAAGAGACACAAAGGAGAGGCAATGAGAGAAGCAACAGACCAGGGAGCTGAGGTGGCACAAGAGATTGAGCCTCTCTCCCACTCCGGAAGGTCCCAGGATCGGTTCCTGGTGTCCCCTAAAGAGAAGACAAGAACACACAGAGAGCAGACAGTGAGCGCAAAAACAATGGGTGGCGGGGCGGGGGCGGAATAAGTAAATAAATAAAATCTTAAAAAATAAAATGTACGGGCTCAATCCCCGGTACCTCCAAAAAAAAAAAAAAAAAAGCCTGAGTGGTTTTTTCTCTTTGAGTTTGTTACTGTGAAGCTGTTGGTCTGGGGCCACACTGTTAACAGTGGGTTGAACGGACACCGTTACAAGCCTATTTCATTTCTATTAAGCTTCTCGCTAGACTTCAGTCTAGGGGGGAGACCATCTTGGATCTGAACATTGAGATTCCTGCCCCTCCTCCCACTTTCGCTTCACCTGTGAGGATTTGGGGACGCATCTTACCGACAGGGGCTGGACGTCAAGCGCTGATGGAAGCTGTGGACTGACTGTAAGTGGATGAGCCGCGCTCCTGCTCTGAGTGCCAGGGCCAGCTGCTGGCTGCTCCAGGGCCTGCTTGCTCTGCGGGAATGCGAACATGCTATTGTCAGATCTCCAACTTCTGCAAAAGGACCTGGAGTTATAAATTTTTTTTTAATGTAAAGTCACCTGATTTTTTAAACACTGACTCAATTTTAAAAAATTTTTTTCTTTATTCGGGAAGTAGTAGGTTTACAGAAAATCATGCATGAGATCCAGGATTCCCACACCCCACCCCACCACTAACACCTCACACTAGTGGGGAACATCTGCTACAATTGATGAGAGCACATTTTTACGTGGACTATTAATTAAAGCCCGCGGTTTAACTTAGGATTCACTGTGTACTGTAGTTCCATGGATTTTTTTAAAAAATATTTTTATTCTGTTACCATATATACGATCTAACATTTCCCTCTTTTGATCATATTCACCTCTATATTTCAGAGCTGTTAATTGCATTCATAATGTTGTGTTACCATCACCCCCATCCATCACCAA
>JAQZBX010041404.1:0-14684 GCA_029593785.1 Cabassous unicinctus
GAGTAAACAATATAACTGACAAGGAAATTTTGTTGTTTTTGTGGTATGTAGCATTTATTTAAAGAATAACAAAAATTATGACCAATCACACTATACTGTTATCTAATATCATTCAGATCAGTATTAGGACATATCATGGATAGTGAGAACATATTCAAGTCTCTAGGAATTTTATATAATCTCTAAATATTTATATGAATAAAATTTCACCCATACAAATTTAACCAACAGAAGGTTAGAAAATTCCTTTTAATTTGATAGGACTCCCTGTACAACTCATAACATATCAAATGAACCAAACTATTTCTAGCACCTCTCTTTTTATAAGGTGAAAGAACAAGTCCTTTGTGCTTTTCCAGGGGCTCTCTGGAAAATCCCAAAGAGAGTTTGAAATAAAAAGATATCCTTTAAGGTTTGATCTTGAGAAGGAAAAATGTCAAAAGTTGTCAGGAGGTTTGAACACTTGGCTAAATAGGATCATAGGACACAGAAAAACAATAATTTGTTACCTACTTAACCAAAGTGACAATAAAAGAATTTAAAAGTAAATATAGGAGGTAACATGATAGTACAAAAAAGGAAACAAAAACTTAATTCTTTTAAAAGTCAGAAGACTCATTCTCTTAAACAATAAAGGGTGATTAGGTCAGTATTAATATCAATGTGGATATTATTCTGATATGACACAGAATCTTTGCCTTTTAAACAGTTACTCAGATGGTTAAGAAAAAACTTTTATAACCCCTCACTAAGAGCAGACCAGTAATCCAAGAAAATTTCATCATTTTAGCAGAGAAAACCAAATTCTAGTTTGCATGAATATACTGTTTGATACAAAAGTTTTATTTATTTATTTATTTTTTATTATTTGTTGTATTTTATTTTTTAAAAGATACTTAGATTACATAAATGTTACACAAAAATTATAGGGATTCCCATATGCCCCACGTCCCACAAAAGGTTTTTTAAAAAGCTTATAAATAAGTCTATCAAATCTTACTCATCATTGACTATGACAAACAAAACCTTCTACTACAGCTTTCTATATCTTTTTAGGTTTTGTCCTACACTTTCCTATTTCTCATTCTGCAACACCCAATCAATTTACTTTAAGACAAAACTGTTCTTTTTCCTTAAGAAAAACACATCCTGCACATCTTACAGGTTTACCTAGATTATGTGTACTTGATTTTTTAAAGCATTTGGATTTAGGCCTACGAATACTCTTTTTACATCAACAGTATTAGAAGTTTAGTTTCCTAAATTTCTGGGACTTTAGGAGTATTAATTTATTTATAAGCACTTATTTAAATTTAAGCAATTTGAATAGAGCTCTTTAAGGATTTTTATACCTTAATTCGGTATTACCATCTGGAGGTAGGAAAATATACATTAAACACACTGATAGACACAAAAAGAGAGTTTATAGCTTCAGTTAAAAAAATTTCAGCCATGAGTCAGACAAAAACACAGAAATACAAAACTCATAGTTTATATAAAAGAGCTGGCTTGCTTTCTTTGCTCCACGTTTACATTTTATCAGAATTTTTGTTCTTGGCGGAAGGGACAAATTGAGGTTATTTAATATGAGGGCTAAAGCTTCCCCGCTGTAATTTGTGTGGAGACTTTTAAGATTTTCTTTGCCCTGACATGTAACCTTACAGAAACTTTGCCCTATTTCTCAGGCCTATTTGACTGTCACACTTATTTCTGGAAAGAGAAATCTTGTATGTCCCTTTCCGGGTCAGTCCAAATAGCTTTTGCCATTCAAGATTTAGCACCTGAGATTCTGACCAATTTGTGTACAAACTGATAAAGGTCAGGTAGCCCAAGATCATATGCACCCAAAAGAATTTTAAATTCTTCTGTGAATATTTGCTGGTCTTATTTGGAGAAATCTTTAGTTATACCTCTTAATTCAATTTGGGTCCAAGGTTTTAAAATGCAATCCTTCCCTCTTGGACCTTCCTCTTGTTTAGTAAATGAAGAGTAAAATTTTGGCAGATTAAACTGCAAGATAATTAAAATTGCTCCCTATTTCTGGCTATTAACCAATTGATCACTATATACATTACCACACAGGGTGTATTAGTCAGCCAAAGGGGTGCTGATGCAAAGTACCAGAAATCTGTTGGCTTTTATAGAGGGTATTTATTTGGGGTAGAAGCTTACAGTCACAAGGCCATAAAGAGTAAGTTACTTCCCTCACCAAAGTCTGTTGCCATGTGTTGGAGCAAGATGACTTCCAGTCTCTGTGAGGGTTCAGCCTTCCTCTTTCTCTTAAGGCTTCATGGTCTCAGCCTCTTCTGATCTCAGCTGTAGGCTGGAATAAGGCTCATCTCTCTTCCCAGGACTCGTATCTTTCCAGGCTCAGCTGCTCTGCTCTCTCCATAAGGCCAGCTGTAAACTATCAGGGGAATGGCTCGGCTCTCTTCCCGGAGCTCCAGTGTCAAAACTCAGCTCTCTCCTCTGCCCTGTCCTTTTCTGTATGAGTGTCTGCCCACCAAGGGGGAGGGGACTCAATGTCCTTCTGACCTGCCGAATCAAAACCCTAATCTTAATTTAATTTAATCAAGTAAAAGTGAAATCTCTGAATTTAATACAATCAAAAGGTATCACACCCAGAGGAACAGACCAATTTACAAGCATAATCAATATTTCTTTTTGGAATTCATCAATAATATCAAGCTGCTAGACAGGGCTTTTTTTTGTGTGTGTCTGTTTTAAAGATAATCTAGTTATGACCTGTATTAGAATTCCTTTCTGTGTTCTTGGGTTAGGATTCTGGAAGTAGCAATGAATTCACAGGAGGAATCAAGAATGTAAGAGCAAGGTATTTCCATCACTTACTGAGTTGGGGGTGTAAACTTTCATCCTTTGCCAACCTCCTTAGAAATTGTGACTGTGAACTGCCATGACTTAGCTTCAAAGCACAGTATATTCTCTTGGCAGTGGAGCTAAAACGTTTGAATTATGCCTGAACAGCTATTATAAGTTAGGGCGGACAAGTGGATAAGTCTTACTTTGCTGGTTTATATTGCATATACTTAGATTCAGTTAAATATCAAAATTGCCACAGGCCAAGATATAGTCATTGATGAAGACTAACTTTTAAAGTGTCTAATAGATGTTTCAATCTGTGGAAAACAAAGGCTATGCTTTTTTAAAAATGCTTTTCTATCACTTTCTTTTAAAAAAAAATCACAAGATTGAGGAAGCAACTTGTTATAGCCAACTGGAAAAACTAATTATTGAAGTAGAATTGACTAGAATCTTGGGAGGGAGTAAACATGATAGTGTTATTTTATAACTGCCAAAGAAAGGACAGTTGGGCAGAACCAAACAGAAACTTTAGGAAAATATATTTCAGAGAAAAAGTTATTTTTCATGTCCAGAAACAGAGGGTAGCATTTTAACAAAGAACTTTTTGATGGGCTTGGATATTAAGAAAACATGCACAAAAGCCTGAAAGACAAGTGCATGATCAAGGAAAAAATTCAGAAGAGTGGCATAAACCAGTAAGAAAGTACCTGTAGAGGTCAAGTACAGACTGAGCTGAGGCTTGAGAGAATGCTAAAGACAACAGAAAAGGGCTTTTTATAAAGCTGTGTTCTGAACAAGAACAAGTAAAGGCTAGGCTCATTGCTTGGGGCAGATGGAATAATGTTAGCAGATGGCGAAATGCAGACCTATTCAGTTATTTGGCTTCTCTTTTTCTCTATCAAAAAGAGTGATCTTCAAATTGTAATGTGTAACATAAACATGGTTAGTAATAAATTGAAGCAACCAGGATAGGTGATGATGACAGTTGCAACTATAATTTGTTGAGTTTCTGCTAAGTGAGGGCTGAATAATAGAAAATAGAATTTAGTTACTTTTTTTTTTTTCAGTGCTTATTGCAGCTGTGCATGGTGGGTATTATTGTCATCAACCCCATTTTACAGATAAGAAAACTGAGGTTCAGGGAAATTTAATGACAAGCCTGAAGTTATGTAGCCAGTAAGTCTTGGGACTAGGATTCAGATCCTAGTCTGTCTAGCGTCAAAGTCTGGCTCTTTTGACTTGACAACCTGACTCCCACACCTGTAAGCCCTGAGCTGTTTTAAATAGGATTGTCTTTATAATTGTGTTTAAATTATATTGTAGGGCACATAAACAAACAAACAAATCCTGTAGGTGTTACTGAGGAAATACGGTTTATAATCTTTGAAGAAACAAGAAAAATGAAATATCAAAATGATTAAAAAAAAATAAGACTCTCTTGATTTCTTTTTTAAAAGATTGCCCTTGGACTCTCTAGAGCAAGGTTGTGTTATTATGCAAGTGATTTGTGAATATGTGTAAATGAAAGTAAGGATGCTTAGGAGGGAGCTTGGGTTCATAAAGCATACTAATTGAGGCTCTTCTCTCCCTGCCTCTTGGCCTCTCTTTCCCCCTCCCTTTCCTTCCTAGTTATTTAACTAATAACCCTGTCATTTCCTTCAGCACAGAGGATCCCATAATGGCTTAAAACAGGCCGAACCAATCTGGGCTCAGTTAGATTCATATCTGGGTAAATTACTTCATGCAGATTATTAATTTTAGGAGACAAGCTGTATTGAAATCAAAATACTGTATTTATGGTGTTTCCCTGATCTACCAATAATTCTATCAAGAAAACAGAAAAAACAGGAAATCAGTTTGTTTTTTACCTGAATTGTTCCTGGTGAGCCCATAGTGGCTCCTGGTACTTATTGCATTCTAAATGCTTTTACATCCTCTCTGTCAGCTTTCCTCAAGCTGTATTTTGAGAAACTCTAAGGTTGCTGGAGAAGTTAATAGATATCTCAGAGAACACAGTTGGGGAAATGCTGATGTATGTAGTAATTTGTTCTTAAACTTTTCCTGGGATAGACCTCAAGTTCTTTGGTCTACAGTTTAGAGAGTGGATTTGTTTGCCTTCTCTTTGATTGCTCAGAGTGTTCCACACCTGAATACACATCTGTCCATTCAGCGTCCGAGGATATAATTCACCTTGGCTTAGTGGCTTGAGCTAATTTAAAGAAGTTAGGCTCATTCTTATGATCTCATTTATTTGGGGCTTTAGTCCCTATTTATGTTTTAGTTTTTGAAGTTTGAGGAATAATAGGACATGGTATATATAGTGTCCAATAGATAAGGAAAGAAAGAGTAGTAATTTGAAGTTATAAGGAGAAAGATTTCACATCAATATAATGAAATGTTTTCTAATAATTTGGGCAGTCCAAGCAGAGATTATATGATGTTTGCTGGAGTTATAAAGAGAAGATTCATACATTGGATGGAATGTTAGAGATGATGACCTTCTGACGCTAAGATTACTGATATTTCTATTTCATACATATTCAAAAATAAGATAGCCCCCGGGTGTTGTCAAAATCTTGGAAATCAAAGACGGCTTTGTTGTAGTACCATTATTATCCAAGAAAAGCATGTGTACTCTCAATTTCCAAAAAGTAATTGCTGCCTTGGTTATTCAAAAGGGATGGGGATTGGACTACAGCTCTATTTCAGAGACTCTTCAGTTTATTTTAGTGAGCTGATATCATTCTTCCTCCTCTTCCAGGTTATTAGATAATTGACACTATTCTAAGCAGTCTTCCTTTCGCCGATCTTTTAAAAAAGAGAAATCAAATTTTAAGAACCTGTTTGCATAAAACATGACTGTATTGGGATTAAAACATTGCAGAAGTTTTAAAATAAAGTGAAGTAAATCTTGCCCTGTGGATAGGTGAGAAGCAATGCTTGTGAGATTTTTACCAGACCAGAGAACTGCAGTTCAGTATTAATATTTTCAAAAGAAGTAATGATTCTTTGAAAGTAGCCCATTCCTCATACATGGTAAGCATTGCCTACAGTACTGGGGTTAACAGGATTACTTTTTTTTTTTTGAGGGACTGGGAAATTGAACCTGGGATCTCATATGTGGGAAGTTGGCACTCAACCACTAAGCTACATCAGCTCCCAGGATTATATTTTATTATTGAAACAAAACATTGCCAAGAGTTATAGTTGGTATGCAGGGCCTAACTTTGGGTGAATTCCATGACAACATTAGAATTTGAAGAATATAACAGCGAATAGTTTTATAATGCTCAGAGCATTCTTGATGCTTAGTAATATGAATTGAATGAAGACCAACAAAATATGACTGTTGTTGAGTGAAATTGCTCAAAGATAGTCTTGCCTGACTATAAAATTGTGAGACCTCAGTTATGATGGTATAGCCAATTATGAACACTTTTATAGGATTTTGTCACTTTTGCCTCCCCATTCCAAAGGAACTTGTACAGGCCTTGTAGCAGGGATCATACTGTATTGTAAAAATTTATTCATGTGTTTCTTTTTCCTAGTAGATTGTAAACTCTTTGAGGGCAAGTATGGACTGTGTCTTCGTCATCATTGTGCTATAGTTAGAGCCGTAATGCTGCATGTAGCCATGCAGGCTGATAACTGTAAAGCTCCAGGGGTGCCATTGCATTATGATGCTCACCTCACCTTGTCCCTCACCCCCACCCCTGCCCCACATTCCTCAATCTTGGCCTTCTTGGCCAAGACTCCACTCTGTTCTTTCAAATGCTTATTGAATGAACAAAGGGAGGAATGAATAAACAGACCATTTTTTGCAACGTACTTGCAGTCTCTTCTGGAAATGGGAGCTATCAGTATAGACATTGGCATCCTACTGTGTGTATAGCACATGTGGCATGCAGGCACTACTTAGTGGTGCTGCTGCAGTTATAACTGCCTTTCCTGCCATTTTTGAAGTCCTTCCTGCAAGTTCTTCCATCCCAAGAAGCAGCAGCTGGTGTGTATTCCCCCCGCCCCCCACCCCCACCCCAGTCTCAGTATTTTTGTAGTACCTGGCTCATGTGAAGTACTGTGCTGGTGCTTTCTCTTAGTTCTAAAAAGTCTTTATATTTTACAGATGAGGAAACTGAGGCACTAAGCACTATCTTGCACGTGGTCACATAGAAATAAACTAGAAGTGCCAGGGTTCCTCCCAGGTATCCCTGGTTCCAAACCCCATGTTCCTGTCATTACAGCACACAGCCTCTCTGGATTGTGCCTCGTCTTTGCTCTTTTATTTCTCCTTTCTCTATAGTCCCTACCATTCCCTCCCCTCACAACAGAAAGAGGAGAGGATTGTGGCATACCACTTTTCAAGGGATGCTGGATTTGTGCTCATCTTGTGTAATGCCCCCAGTGTTCAGCGCTTCGTTGGTTTAACCTTTTAGTCAATATTAGTGGGCCATTTCCCACTTTATTATGACTTTATCAAAGACTAAGTAGTATTTGCCTCTCTGACCGCTTCTCAGGTCAGGTCTGGTTGCTGTGGAAGTTATCTTTTTGCCAAGCCAATGGTGCCATTCTCCTTCAACATATTCTACAGTAATCCTCCCCCTTTGCTTCCAGAGAGGCAGCATTGAGGGGAGATGGAGATCAGGGATTTTGGAGTCAGAATGCCAAAGTTCAAATCCTCACTTTTGCTCCTTCCTGCTGTCTAAACTTGGACAAATTACCTCTGTGTCTGGATTTCTTCACTTGAGAAATGAAGATAAGAACAGTGCTGACATCACAGGCTTTTTGCTGATCTAAACCATTTAAAAGCCCTTTAAGGAGTATGAAGACCAAGAGCCTCATTTGTAGTTTTAGAATCAGCCACAAACTTCTCGGGTTTTCCTGATCTTTTGCTTCCCATGCCTCTTTCCCCTCTGGCCTCCTGTCTTCGGCCTTTCCCTCCAATTTGTCCAAGTAAATCTGTTCTTCACCAGCGAGCCTGGAGCTCATCCTCCACCCCATCCCCACTCTTCGGACTGGGCATATCATCCCTTTCACGTCTATTAGCTGGCTTCAGAGCTTTCAAAATTTCCCTTCCCTCATGAAACCTTTCTTAACTAAGAGGTGGAGATGTGGGTAATTCCCTTACTTGCACCTTTTCTGAACATACAGCTTCACCTCACCAAAACCCAGTGGTGCTGAGGTATGTATGTGAAAAGAAAGCATTTGATTTCACAATTTGCTCTGTACCTGAATGTGTACATTCATTTAGAAAAGTGTACCCTTTTCTTTCTGTGCTTGTTCTGAGCCCACAGCTCGTAGAGAACAGGGCTCTGGCTTCCTGACCATCTGTGCATAGTAAATTCTTTTTGATGATTCAGGGAAGAGACCATTTAAGTTCAATTTTCCATCAAAAACCTAACTCCTTACATGCATTCTAAAAGTGAATGTTTAATGCTTAATTCAGATCCACACAGTTGAAACAGTTGAAAGGCCATGTAAAGCTTTCTCATCTTGCATCGGGGAATTTTAATTTCTCTGAATTTTTATTAAACATTTTATTAAATGTTGACTAACGATATTTTCCCAGAGAAGATTTAGAGAGTGCCCATGCTTCTTCCCACCCGTATATCTACCCCCTTTCCTTCTGCAAGCTTTCCTCTTTACTCCTACATATCGTTTGGCTATGCCTTGTGCCTCACACTCTGTATTAGAAGAATGACTTTCACAATCAAATGGTAGGGACTGTTCTGGATCCTTATGAAAGAACTGCCACTGAATAGTGCATATTCTTCTACTTTGGAAAGATGACAACAATTATAGTGGTTTTGCCTGTCATTTAAAAAATAAACACATTTTGAACCAGTCTGGATTTATTGGCTTTACAAAATCAGACTGAAAGTACACCAAGCACCAAATTAGGGCAGAACAAATTCTTCTTCAGGACGTTTATGGTGGGTTGGGCTTTTTTTTCTTTCTTCATGTGTCTCATTACTGGCAATGATTTCTGGAGTATGCTATAGAGTTTTTGCCACCTTTGTATAAAATTAATCAAAAGCAGACTCTTAGTGGGCCTTGAGCTATTTTCTCTCTCTCAGTTGTAAAATCCTTATGACTGCCTCATGTTGTCCTAGACAGAGGTAGATATTCCTGGAGAGCAGTATGTATTTTATGAAGAATGCCTTTGGATGCTGACTGGCCAAGTTCTTTTACATGACTCATCATAAATAAATAGATAGATAAACAAGCAAACAAACAAACAAATAAAAGAGCAACATAGGGGTAAAAGATAGGCCCTATTTTTGTCTTACAGTTTGAGTGAGGGCAGAAGGTATTTGTTAATTGCTTGGGCAAATGACCCTTTTCTTGCTAGATATTAATATTTCACCTATATTTTTCAGTTTCTGAAGTGCCCTCCTGTACATAATAGAATTTGAATTTCATAGCAATTCTGTGAAGTTGGTAAAAAATGTATTATCCCCACATACAGGAAACCAGGGCTGATCAAGTTGGCCAGGATTTTGTGACTGAATCCAGATGTCAGTCTTGTGATTCTAAGTAGAGTGCTTTTCCCATTAGATTGTGAATCTCACAACTGATTATTCAAAAGACCTGAATAAGGCTTAGAAATTCACATTTTTATCCTATTCCCCAGGGGACTGGTTTTGCTGACAGTCTATACCTTGGGTTTGAACTCTTTTAATTAGGTGTAATATGTTGAAAATATTTTTTAAACAGCTTGTTTGACTTAAGAGAGGGCTGAACAGATAAGTTCATTTAAATGTACCCAAAATCCAAAATGATACATGCACAAGTATATTCATTACAATACTGCTTGTAATAGCATAAGACTGGAGCCTTCCAAATATCCATCAATAGTGGAATGGTTGAATAACCAAATGATACATTCATTCAGTGGAGTAATATGCAGTTATGAAATGGAATGAGGAAAATCTCTGCATTTTGCCATGAATTGATCTTCAGGTCTATTATTAAGTGATAAAAGTAAACTGGAAAAGAATGTTTATATCGTATGCTGTTTTTAAATAGATACATGTATATATGTGTGTGACTATATGATTTATATTCCTAGCTATGTCCACTGAAAACAGAGACCACTCAGAAGAACTGATGACCCGTTAACATTTAGTTCCCCTAGTGTCCAGATTGTAAACAGTTTTTCCCGCTAAAAGGCACTAGGATTCCTTGTAGAAATGACTGATCCCTGGTCTGGAATGTGAAATGTATAGAGTGTTCTTAGGACATCTTATGCCTGAAAGCTATCAAAAGAGACTTCTTGGGATCATGTCAAAATGATTCTCTAACCTGAAGGGTCTCCCAGCGGGAAAAGATGGGACAGTTTGAGCATCAAAAAGAATGACTAGAGTAGATTAAAATATTTTAAATATATAAAAGTCCATGAGTTTATGACAATACTCTAAAAAACACAACACAACAAAACAAAAACCAAACTCATTTGTCACTTCTGGAGTTTTTAGGGCATCAACTCATTATTCTGAAAATTGATAAATGAAAGGAAATCCTTGCTTTCCTGTATGGACTGTACTTCAGGGTAAGTTCTTTCTTGAAGAATTACAGCTAATAAATGCAGAAGGATGCCAGAAATAGAAAAACTGCCGTTTTGCAGCATCTAATGAAATAATGGAGCCAGGCAGCAGTCATTAATGGATGCTGAAATCATCAGATGAAAAGTAGATGGGACAGTTTGTAATGGAAAATTAGACTGGCAACACTTGAGACCCCTGATCAATCTCAACATCACTATCAGCATAACAACCAAACATTATGTCCCTCCTGAGGGGATCTGATAGAAAAGAAACAGTACCACCTGTGAAGTGTTCTTGCCCTCCCCATCCACCACAAAATATTTCCAACCAGAATCGCATCATACTTCCATATCTACCAGTTAATTGGAAATGTAGGCAACAGAGGAACATGCTAAATGATACCACAAATGTACCAATCAGCCATATTCTGAATGTGGGAAATTCTATAAAACAAATGACCCAAGTTCTTCAGCAAATACATATTATGGGAAAATGTGTGTAAATTGTGAAACTTGATTTAGGACAAACCAGCTATAAAAAAAATTACCCCCTTTTTAAACAATAGGAGAAAATTAAACGTATTCTGTTTATTACATTTTTATTAGGGAATTATTGATAATTTGATTAATTCTGATAATGGTATTGTGACTATGTTCCTTTTAATGTCCTTATATTAGAAATACTTATGGGTTGATATGATGCCAAAGATTTTCTTTAGAAATATTCCATCATAAGAAAAACATGTGTATGTATGTATAGGGAAACATGAATGTAATAATTGTTGAAGATTGGTGAGGGGTACATAGGCATTATTTATGCTTTTCTCTCTACTTTGTTGCATATGGAAAATTTATAAATAAAAAAATCAAGTTGTGCTTTTTAGAAGCAGAATCCTCGTAGAAGTCCTCCGTTTCTTTTTACCTTCCTTCCATACCTTCCATTTCTTCCGAAACTGTTTACAGAGCCGCATTTGGCACTAGGCTCTCTTCTCATGCTGCAAACCTTAGGAGGTATAGATGCTATTATTATTATTGCTTTACAGATGAGGAAACCAAAACTTGGAAGGATTAAATTTCTTGCCCACAAATCCAAGTCTGTCTGTCACTAAAATATGAATTCTTAAGCATTGTTTTGTGATGTAAAGCAGTTCTTTGATAGTTTTTTTTATTTTAATTTTTAACTTTGTTTATGGATAAATTTTAACTAATGAGAGGATATATCAAGTAGAGTAGCATCTATATTTTTATGAGTGTGAGGAAGATTCAAGGAATCCTTCTTACACTCATAAAGACCTCCTCAAAGGCAAAGTGGTGATGTGAGTGAAATGTGTGGTAATTTTCTTCATATTCCTAAAAGAGTAAAACTCTATAAATTGTAACTTTAAGCCATAAAATAAGTTTTTTTTTTTCATGCTTGTTCTTCAACAGTTTATATTTGGTGATTTCTTTTCCTAAAAAGGGAGGCCTCAGAAAAATGGCTGATTTCATTTCTCTTGTGTTTGTAAATGCTTTTAGGACTGTTACAATAAAGAAATCCTCCAAAAATGTCAAAACAAACAAACGGATGAAATCCTGAACCTCTCCTGTGGCATTGTATGCTTTACTTTCTCACAAAATTATTTTGACTTTTGTAAAAAATCTGGGTGTGCCGTGGGCACGAGCAGACATGGCACTGCCACCTGTCATGTGTGGTGCACTAGACGTAAGAAATAGCAGTCATCGGTCAGGGAGCAATGACAGACCATGTCCTGAATTCCTGCCGCAGGGTGTGCGTGAATCACTCCCTTCTGCTTTACAAGATTTAGTGTGACTTTCCAAAATACCTGCAGTGCAGTACTTCTTTACAGCGGTTCCCACATAATGATTTATGCCCTAGAGATGTCTGACTAGAGCCTTAGGGACAGATAATAATGGATCTGACGTTGTTTCCTTCAAGAATGAAGGCACTAAATAAGGTCAAGCTCAATGACAAATTTTTGGTTGAGTTATACTCAGCATATGCCAATGAGGGTGTCAAAAATGGAAAAATACATATCTCTAACATTTTTTAAGTCTTACTGTATGCCCTTCAAATACCTAATTGTATTTAACCCCCTCAAAATTCCATTTTATAGCTGAGGTGGCCGAAGTACAGGGAGGTAAAATGGCTTGCCCAAGGCCACACATTTAGGAAGTTGCAGAGCTGGACTCTAAACCCAAGTAGTCTGACCCCAGAGCCTTTGCTCGCTAACCACTGTGCAGCCTCAAAGCACCAGTGGAACGCTGTGAACTCTCAGTAATCCACACCTGCTGTGACTTGTCCCTCTGTGGGCTTTCAGAGCACCTTAAAAACCTTTGTGACATGCCAGAGCTCCATTTTACAGTTTTATAGATGTCTGGAGCCAAGACAGAAAGAAATGAAGAGACTGATAAAGCACACGTGGCAAATATCTGGCAGAGCTGATATTAGAACACAGAGTCCCAGAGTGATTTACTGTCCTATGGGAAAGCCAGTTGGCCCGGTTACCTTGTAGGGTAGTTAAAGGACATAAGAGTGGCTATTCATTCAAGACTAACACTAACACATATTAATAAGATGAAAGACAGCAAATTCAGAAAGAAGTCAGACACGAAATAAAAACAAATGGCAAAGAGAGATCATTTTGGCATAAATAAAAAATCTGTCCTGCTTAATAAAGGGGTATCTGTTCCCTCTCATTTTAATAGAAAAGCACAGAGTCGGCTTCCTTTGAAATCCTAAAATATTTTCAGGTACAATTTGTTAATATGGTGTACTTTCCTCAAAAGAATATTTAGACAAATGCTGTTTCTGGCTTCAGTCACATATAGAAACATTGGAATTACTACAATATTTACGAAGATTATATGCAGCATGTTGGGTTTTTTTCCCGTCAAAGCTATATTTGATAATGTATATGCTACAACACCTCTAAATAACTTACAATTGGCAAGCTATTTCTTTGGTGTCTTTTCCTGGTCTGAGAGAGGAAGTTTCAAAGTTTAAATGTGATAAACTTTGTACGTTTGGGAGTAAGGAGGAGGAATTTTTGTCAGCTTTTATGATTAGAATATATTAGTATTTATATAATAACTGAAAATGATGCAAACTGATTTTCTCTAACGTTAGAAATTAAAAAAAAAAAAAAAATTGTGCTACTCCAGAGGTAGCCATCCTGCTGCAGATTAATAAACACCAGCAGACTTGTGAGCCGCCCACTCTGTGCATCTTCTTGATCTTCCCAGTCGCCTGGCCTGCAGGTTAGAAGGCAAAGATGCTTCATTGTGGCTTTCCTTCATAGCTTCTTTTCCCCTTCAGTATTCAACCACAACTACTGCTGGCAGCTACTGGCAGAATAGGAAAGAGAGGCCAAGGCATGGATCTGTAAAAGCAGAGTGATTTCTTCATGGGAGACTTTTGGTGAATGAAAGAAAATAGATATGAAGCTCTGTCTTGGCAGTAACAACAGTGTTTATTAGAAATGCAAACATAGTAATTTTAAGGGGAATTTTGAAAGAATAGTGATACACCGCTTCACAGGTCATTAACTGAAACATGTTTGTCTACTAGTGAGAAGCTGGGCAGCAGAGTGTGTAACAGAAAGAGCATTGGGGATCAAGTGCTGTAGCTGATACTGTGGACAAGTCACTTAACTCTTTGGCCTTAGATTCCACATCTCTAAAGTGAGGAGTTTGTACTTGAATTCAATGATTACTTCCTACTTGAAATTGGTATGAATCTAAGTTCCTGTACATTATCCAGGTAAGATGGGGCAATTGGAGTGCTAGTTTTGGTTTTTGCATTAAAACAAAAGTATTAGGAGGCAGTGTATATGTATGTGTGTGTGTGTGTGTGTATGTGTGTGTGTGTGTGTGTGTGTGTGGTGCAGGGAGGGATAGTGGTCACAGGCTTAAATGTATTATCTGCCTGGCGTATGTAGGCAAACGAATGAAATAGTTTTTTAAGAGAAACATTAGTGTAGACTATACCTGAGGAAGTATGAATGTATATTTTATGTAAAACCCATATTTTAAAACCTTGATTTCATTTTTGTTAACTCACTTTTGCAGGCCCCACGTGGCCGGCCTGCCGGCCTTCTGCTTCACACTTCTGGTATAGACTCCATGTCTTTTAGTTGTAAGGGGCCAGGCTTTCGATTCTGACAGACCTGAATCTGAATCTTAGTTCTGTCCTCTAATGACTATGTAATCTCATACAACTTAATTTAACTTCTCAAAGTTTCACTTTTCTTTTATCTGTTGAAATAAGAAAGGTAGTACCTCTTTGGTAGGGTTTTCTAAAGATTTTATGTAGCATGTT
>JAQZBX010041405.1:0-22360 GCA_029593785.1 Cabassous unicinctus
AAAATCATTAGCATTTCTGTACACCAATAACAAGCAATCTGAGGAGGAATTCAAGAAAATATAACATTTACAATAGTAACTAAAAGAATCAAATATGTAGGAATAAATTTAACTAAAGATGCAAAGGACTTATATACAGAAAACTACACAACACTGTTAAAGGAAATCAAAGAAGACTTAAATAAGTGGAATTATATTCCTTCTTCATGGATAGGATGAATAAACCTCATTAAGATGTCTATCCTACCCAAACTAATCTGCAGATTTAATGCAATCCCAATAAAATTCCACAAGTATTTTTTAATGAATTGGAAAAACTAACTACAAAATTTATTTGGAAGGGTAAGAGGCCCCGAATTGCCAAGGACATATTGAAAAAGAAAAATGAAATTGGAGGTATCACACTACCTGACTTTAAAACATACTACAAAGTGACAGTGGTCAAAACTGCACTTTTCATGACTTTTGTGCAAACCTTTCTTTCCTTTATGCACAATTCTATGATTTAGAAAGCATATTCTGTTGGTTTTTCTTTGCAATGATGGTCAACAATTTCTCTAATTTTTCAGACACTAATATGTTCAGGAAGTTTTTATCTTTTAATTAAATTCAGACTGTCCTCTCCTCCTATAATATATTATTAAATGCATTTATGATATTATTAAATAAATATCATATAACATTTGTTAATGTTAATCCACTAGAATATTTAAATTTTTCCTCTCTTTTCCCTGTTTATATCATTGCTTGCCATATTTTATGGAAGATGTAGTCTGAGGTATTTTTAAGACAGAATCATTTTGTTCATGGTGGTATTTCAAAATTCAATGTATGGTAAAAGTTGAACTACTTAAAAATTATAAAGTAAGACTGGAATTGAACATGATAAAATATGAAGAAAAATTTATGTTTATAAATGATTGATGCAGTACATTAATATTAAAATAAAGGTTATATTTAAAGAGAACCTAATGAATGCCAGACAATATACAAAGGCTTTAAGTATATAATTAACATAATTCATTTACTTTCTCAAGATAACACTGTGACAGATACTTGCCATATTTGAAATTTAATCTCAAATAATGGAAAGCTATTCTACTACTTGTTCAGGCAAAGACTTGTGTATCATTCTTAATTTTCTCTGTCTCACACTTCACATTTTTCCCTCACCGTGTCATATTGATTCTCTGTGCAGAATATATTTGGAACGTGACTATTTCTCAACATCTACTGTGCAACAATCCTCATCCAAAGAATCATCATCTCTATTCTTAAATTATAGTCACAACCTTCTAGATTGTTCCCTCCATTCTGATCTGCATCCATTTATTCTTATTTTATTATGTAGGCCAGTGATACTCTCAAAATATAGATTGTATCACATCACTTTTATTCACAAAACTTATAAGACTTCCCATCACATTAAGATTAAAAATAAAAAAATTTCCAGGGCTTACAGGTCCAACACGATTTTAGCCCTACTCCTTATTTCTATGAAATCATCCTTTATCATTGTGTCTATCACACTCATTTTGGAACAGCTACCCTGACCTAAGCATCCCCTACTCAAATTAGAACTGATGCTGCCTGGAGTATTTGCACTTATTTTTTCTTCCTGAAATTCCCTTTCTCCAGATAACTTCATGGGTCATTTCTCATTCTCTTACTGATAAGACCATCCCATACCACCCTATTTAAAATCACACATGAACGTGACTCATCCCTCATCAGCACTGCATTTGTTTTCCATTGCAGTTATGCCTACCTAACATTTTATATATTTTGATTATACCTTTTTTTCACTCTCTGCTTTCCCCACATTGAAACCTCAATGAGCACAAGGTTTTTGCCAATTATGTGCGATTCTGAATCCCCAACACCAGAAGAGTGCCTCAAAAAATACGTTTGAATGGTTGAATTTTACAGATGTTGATACTGTGGCAGAAAGAGTTTTCATATCTTGTTCATGGTCAGTTAACTTCATTTAATGATATAACATTTACATTTTTAAATTTTAACATATAAAGGACCACTCATGAAATTTAATACTGCATTATTGTCAAAATATAATGGGGCTACTTCCTCTCAATTCATTCATACAGAAACCACGGATTTCCCATATAACCTCTATCAAAACTATGCATCCTTGTGTTCATTTGTTTTAATTGAGGAAGGAATATCATTATACTTATACTCTTCATTATTATTTAGCTTATGTAACATTTTTACTTTGAATCACAGGATATAAATAAGATTGTTTGCCCTCATCATTTTGGTCAAGATGTCTTAAACTGATTATATTTTTATTCATTTATTTTTCTACCAAAGAATTTATTTCATTCATTCTAAATATAATGCTTAGTTTTTAATATTATGTGAAGCATTAGGGTATTCACATCTTTATATCTTTATCCTTGTCCTAATTTGGTTGTGCTGTTTTCATTGTGCAATTGCAATGAATATGTAATCTTTGAATATTTTAAGTAGACTGCACAGATATTTATTTATTATAAAATGCATATCTAATATTTTAAAAAATCATTACTATGTTCCTGGTCTGTAGGAGCAAAAACATGGAAATTTCCTATCTTAAGAAGCATTGATGTATTTTATTTGTAGAAAATTATGCTTAAATGTCCATATCACCTCTTCTTAGGATGCTCTTCTTATTTGTATTTATCATTTTCTTTTCTATTTGCTCTCTTTTGACCTTCCCTATAAATCCCCTGTAATACTGATATTTCTAAAATGAATCATAAATTTCCTTTACTTTCTTCAATCATTTCTCCCTGCCTGAAATTGCATATATTCAATAAAATTTTAATTTTGTATGTAATATATAAATTACTCTAAAAAGTCAATGTGTATCAGAACAAGTCATAATTCAAAAATCCAATATGTTATATTCATTACAAAAAAAATTATGAAAAGAAAATGATGCAAAACATTAAGATAAAAGGACACAACGTAGAATTACTGAATGTTGTTTTTAAGACTCCATTTGTCTGAGTCTCACTTCCTTCAGGTAATTGTATAACTCTCTACTTAACTTCGTTTCGGTTGCTCTAATGTGACTTTTTCCTTGAAAAATTTTCTGTTACTAAAGTTTCAAGAGAGCATACCCTAATCTCTTCTTGGACTTCCTCCACTTAATTTTTCATCCATAGCAATGATCACCATCCATACACATGTACATGATTGATTATCACTTTTGTTTGATGGACCTCCTCCAAGTTCCTGAAACTGCACAACTCACCACATGCACAGACCCTTTGCACTGGTGTCCCCTGTTTGTTACAATTTCTTCCCATTAAAAAGTATGCCTTAGTCTTCCTGCTTGAAGTCTTTGATCAAATGACAAATTTCACTGAGATTTACCTTAACCACACTATTTCCTTTTGCTTTGTCATTCCCACAGGAATAGATTTTGGTTAAGAACATGATTTGAGGGATACATAATTCAATATCCAAAAGACTTTTAAATTTTTGTTCTTATATCTAGGTACTTGGATCATTTTGAGTTAATTTTTGTATATGGTGAGAGGTAGGAGTCCACATTCATTCTTTTGCATATACCTATCCAGTCTTCCCAAAACCACATATATTTTTTTCTAGGTCAGACTATATGTACTTCCCTCATTATGGCATCCCAAATCCATATTTTGTAGAGACTATTCTTTCCCCATTGAAAGGACTTGGCACCCTTTCTAAAAATCATTTGGCCATAGACATGAAGGTTTATTACTGAACTTTTTTTCATTTTAATACTATTGCTCTCTATGTCTGCCCTTATGCCAGTGTCATGGTGTTTTGATTACTGTAGCCTTGTAATAAATTTTAAAATCAAGAAGTGTTAGGGCTCAAATATCCTCCTTTTTTATGGATTGCTTTTTATTTTGCTATTTTATAGTTTTATCCTTCCATACAAATTTGTTGATTGTCTTTTCCATTTCTGCTAAGATATCTTTTGGAATTTGATTAAGATTGTATTGAATCTGTATATCACTTTGGGTGTAACTGGCACCTTAGCATTATTTAGTCTCCAAATCCATGAACACAGAATATTCTTCCATTTATTTAGGTATTCTTTGAGTACTGTCAGCAATGTTTTGAGAATTCTGTGTGTAAGTCCTTTACAGCTTCTGATAAATTTGATTTTTCACACTTGCTCAAGTGTAAGGAATTTTATTGTTGATTTCCTCTTAAAATTTTATGTTGCTAATTTATAGAAACATAAGTGATTTTTTTGTGTTGATATTGTTCCCTAAACTTTGCTGAATTAGTTATTAGCTCTTAACTTTATTATAGCTTTATGAGAAACTTCTATATATAGACAGATATATAGGCAATTTGACACTGTATGTACCCAAGAAAATGTCATGTCCTTAGAGCTCATCCATTCCTGTGGGTGTGAACATATTATAGATGGGAATTTTGGATTAGTTTCAATTAAGAATCTTTTGATTAGATTACTTCACTTAGGTATAGCCCAAGTTGGGACCTAATTCTCTTAATGGAGTCCTTTATAAACAGGATGAATATGGAGAGGTGGAGCCCCAGAGACAGAAAGAAACATACTTCAGCTGAGAGAAAAATTCTTGGATGCCAGAAGTTGAAATCAATGGAAACCAAGAGAGAGAAAGTCATAGGAGCAGGGAGAAGTGCTAGTAGCCTAGAGAAAGCTAGAGGAAGCAAGAACCTGGAAACAATGGGACCCAGAGCAGGAGGTATATCCCCAGAAGATACCTCTTGCCATATGAGAGAGGACTTCAGGATTGCTGAAGCACAGTGTTCTGATGAAGCCTTGATCTGGAGATTTTCTAAGCCTTGAAACTGTAAGCTTTTAAACTAATAAATTCCCATTGTAATAGCCATTCTGGTACATTGCCTTTGTATCTTTTAGCAAATTAAAATAGGAAATAGTCCTTTCAGTTCAATTTTTGGAGGAATATGTGTAGAATTGGTGCTTTTGGATGTTTGGTGAAATTTTCCAGTGAACCCATCTGGTCCAGTGATTTTCTTTGTTGAGAAGATTTGATTACCGATTTGATCTCTTTAGTCATTTTTGGTCTTTTGGTATCTTCTGTTTCTTCTTGAATCAGTGTAGACAATTTGTGTGTTTCAAGGAATTTGTCCATTTCATCTAGTTTATCTAATTTGTTGAGGCATAATTCTTCATAACATCCTTTTATGTTCCATTTTATAACTGAGGGTTTGATGGTAATGTCCCTCCTTCAATTTCTCATTTTACTCACTTTTCTCCTCTCTCTTTTTATCTTTGCCAAACTAGATAAACTTAGTCAATTTTATTGATCTTTACAAATAAAAAGCTTTTGATTTCATTGAACTTCTCTATTGTGTTTTTTCACTATTGTATCTATCTTGACTATGATCTTTGTAATTTCATTCTAATTGTTCCCTTTGAATTTATTATGCTCTTCTTTGTCTATTACCTGATATTGTGAGCTTAGTTCTTATATTTAGGATATTTCTTCTTTTTTGTTTTTAGAATTCAGGGGTAAAAACTTCCCTCTCATAATGCCTTTGCTGCATCCATAAAATTTGGTATGTTTGGTTTTTGCTCATTCATGTCAACATATTTCCCAATCGCCTTTGTGATTTCTTCTTTGAACATATTTATTGTTTAATGGTGTACTTTTGATTTTTATGTATCAGAGAATTTTCCAGTGATCCTTCTCTTATTGAATTCTAGCATGATTTTGATTGTCAGATTATATTTATGGTATGATTCAATCTTGTTAAAATTGCCAAGTCTTGTAAAGTATTCTAACATATCATCTATTTTGTAGAAAAACCCATGTGCACTAGAGAAGAATGTATATTCTGATCTTATTGGGTGAAAAATTCTACATATATCTCCCAAATCTAAACTTCTTATAGTATCATTCAGGTCTTCCACTTTATTCTCAAACTTCTATCTAAATCTTCTAACTATTATTAAATGTTGTGTTGATGTTTTTTGCTAGATCATAAAACCATAACTTTTACCTTTCATAAGTTCAGCATTTTCTTCCTTATTTTGTGCCTTTGCTGTTTCAGGACATAAATAATTATAATTGTTAGCTCTTTTTGTTGACTGGACCACTTTATCAGTATACAGTGTGCTCCTTTATCCCTTATAACAGTTTTGGACTTGAAGACTATTTTATCTGATGTTAGTATACCTACAACTGTTCTCTTTTGGTTACTGAATGCAAGGAATAATTTTCTATCTATTCCCTTTCAACTATCTTGTATTTTTCAATTAAGGTTCAGTGTCTTGTAGAAAGCATATAGTTTTAACCATTATGCCATTCTCTGCCTTTTGATGGAGAATTTAGCCCATTCCCATTTAAAGTAAATACCAATGATGTAGGATTTTTCCTACCATTTTGCAACTTGCACTTTATTAGTTTTATGTGTTTTTAATCCCTCAATTCTTCCATTAATATCTAATGTCATATCTATTTGATGTTTTGTTTTGTAGTATTTTGAACTTCCTCATTACCTTCTGGTAATTTTTCAGATTTTTGTTGTTGTTACTATTGGGCTTAAATACAACATCCCAAATCTATGATAATCTCATTTGATTTGATACCAACTTAACTTTAATAGCATATGCAAATGTTGTTCATGTACCCCATGATCCTTCATTTTGTGGTTGTACATATTGCAAATTATTCTGTACATTCTTCTGTCCATTAAATCATAGAATTGTAATTACTTTTCAAGCATGTGCTTTTAAAAATCTGTACAAATAAATGGTATAATTACATTACAAAATGCAATACAATATAATACTGTGGCTTATAATTGGCCATATGATTACCTTAACAAAAATCCTTATTTCTTTATGCTGTTTGATCCACCCTCTAGTCTTTCCTTTTATATCTAAAGAACTCCCTGTACCATTGCTTATAGGACAAGTCAAGTGGCTATGATCTCCCACAGTCTTTGTTTATCTGGCAATATGTTAGTCTCTTTCTAATTTATTAGACAGACTTGCCAGATATTAAATTCTCTCTTGAAATTATTTTCTTTCACCACTTCAATATTTCATTCTACTGCTTTCATGCCTCTACGGATTTTACTGAGAAATTAGTACTTAATTTTATAGGGACTGCCTTTTACTTAACATGTTGCTTTTATCTTGTAGATTTCAAAAGAACTCTGACTTTGTCTTTGCATTCTGCATGTCTGGCCTTGGTGCTCTTCACCTTTATTTGGTTTGTTGTTCCTGGTTTCCCTGGTTGTGAGGGCATATCTTTAATTCATTAAATTAGAGAAATTTTCTAACATTATTTCTTTGAATATTCCTCCTGCCCCTTTCTCTCTTTTGTCTTCTTGGACTTCTGCTAAGACTATATTGGTATTTGTGCGGGTAACTAACATGTCTTTTAAGCTCTGTTTACTTTTTCTCAGGATTTTCTTCCTCTTCTTTAACCTGAATCATTTCAAATGTGCTATATTTGGTTTCACTGATTCTTTCTTAAGTGTTTCTAATATCTCATCTTATTCTTTCATGTTTTCTGAAGATTTTCTTTTTTCCTTTCAATGGGCCATAGTTTCTTACATTTTTGTTTGTCATGTAGACTTTTGTTTCATAAAGTACATTTTTAATATTTTAATGTTTTATCTTTGGGACTTAGCCCCTGAGCTATATTTTTATTTACTTTGTATACAGCTAGTTATATGTCAGATATATCTTTGAGTGACAGAAGGTATGAAAAAGTATCAAAGCAAAAGATATCTTTCAATGGCTTTGAAAATTGGCTCTGTTTTGGCAGGTGCTCTCCTTCAGAATTTTGTTCTCTGATCAAGATCAGCCAGAGGTGAAATTGTTGATTCCTCTTCTTTTCTGAACCTGTGTCTTGTCATGAGCTTGTTTGGGGGCCTCCTAAATTTTCCTGTTTGCAGGAATTGGAATACTTCCCCTATCTCTATGAAGTAGAATTTCCCCTTTTAGGTTGCTCTATTCTATGTTCTAAAGGCTAGATTCCTTTGCCCCAGGCAACTTAGAATGGATTGCTTCTTACACTGCTTAACCACCTGCAACTTGCATCTGCCTGCATGGCAAGTTCTTAGGAAGAGCAAGGAGATGCTGCTTTTGGGCCATGCTTTCAGGTTGTCACTGGATGGGTTGGAATCAATATACTTGCATTACAGTATGCCCTTGGGATTTACTCTGTTACTTCTAAAGCAGAGTTGTGACAGTTTGAATTTTGTGAATTCCAGAAAGATTATGTTTTTTAATTACTCCATTCCTGTGGTTAATTAATTTTCATTAAATTCTGTTGAGGGAACTTTGATTATATCACTTGATTAAATCACTTTAGGGCTTTTGACTCGACTACATTAGTGAAGCATGACTGAGGTTGGGTCTCTGCTCTCTTACTGGAGTCATATATAAACAGAAAATAGAGACACAGAAAAGGAGCTCTGTGATTTTCACCCAGTCATATGAAAAACACAGTCAAGGTTCACCTACAGCTGCAGAGAGACAGAGAATCCCCAAGAGCCTCAACAAGATGTGGCCCAGAGATATATGCCTGGTTGTCCACAAGTTGAGCTCCAGGAGAATGTACAGATGGGAAAAACCACCATCTTGACTCATTATGTGTCAGGATTCCAGGAATTGCTAGCAACTGACATTTGGTGAGAAAGCATTTGATATGGACATTTTGCAGCCTTGGAACTGTAAGTTTTTACTGCAATAAATTCTCCATTATAAAAGCCAATCCACTTCTGCTATTTTTCATCAGCAGCCTTAGCAAATTAAAATACCCTTAATGCAATATTTGCCATCAGCTCAATGATATATCCATCTTATGTATATATGACATTTTGTTTATATATTCATTGGTTGATGGACACATGAGTTGCTCCCATCTTTTGGCAATTATGAATAACACCACTATGAACATCAGTGTGCAGATATCTGTTCATGTCATACTTTTTAGTTCTTCTGGATACATTCCTAGTAGAGTAATTGCTAGATTGCCACAGGAATGAAATGAAAACACTTTGAAGCTTAGTATTCTTTGGGGGCGGCCCCATTTTATGTTCTACTCCAGTATATATACAGTCCAGTCACTATGGGAGGCATGCTCAAGGACATGCTGTAAGTGTAGGGACTCAGAAAGTTCTGGGCTGTGCAGGAGATATTGGAGAAGCAGAAAGCTCTACCTAAGTAACAGTGTAGAGTAAGAAAGTTATTGTTTTCAGCAGGAACTGATAACAGCAGCTATTTTCCATGCAGTAGTATATTGTTTGTGCAGCAAAGCATGTTTTAACTGTTTCAAAGATATTTTAAACAAAGCATTCCCACACTGGATCATATGGCAGTTCTATATTTAGCTTCCTTAGGAACCACTAAAATGTCTTCCACAGAGGCTGCACCATTTTACAATACCACCAAGAGTGAAGGCATATTCCTTTTTCTAAACAGTCTCTCCAGCACTTATTGCTGTCAGTTTTTTAAATAATGGCCATTCTATGAAGTGTTAGATGATATCTCATTTTATTTTGATTTGCATTTCCCTAAGAGGTAGTGATATGGAAATATTTTTCATGTGCTTTTTGGCCATTTGTATTTTCTCTTTGAAGAAATGTCTATTTAATTATTTTGCCCATTTTTTAAATTGGATTGCTTGCTCTTTTGTTGTTGAGTTGTATGATCTGCTTAAATAGAATGGAATTCAAACCCTTATCACATATGTGGTTTGCAAATATTTTCTCCCATTGAGTGGACTACCTTTTCACCTTTTTGATGAAATTCTTTGAATCACAGAAGTGTTTAAGTTTGAGGAGGTCCCATTTATCCATGTTTTCTTTCATGGCTTGTGTTTTGAATGTAAAGTTTAATAATCCACCACCTACCATCAAGTATTTAAGATGTTTCCTTACATTTTATTCTAGGAGCTTTATGGTACTTGCTTTTATATTTAGGTCTTTGACATATTTTGTGTTAATTTTTGTATAAGGTGTGAGATGGAGGTCTTCTTTCTTTCTTTTGGCTATGGATATCCAGTTCTCCGAGCAACATTTGTTGAATAGAGTGTTCTTTCCCAGCTGGGTGGGTTTGACATGCTTGTCAAAAATCACTTGGCCATATATGTGAAAGTCTGTTTATGAACCATCAATTCAGTTCCATTCGTCTTTGTTTCTATCTTTATGCAAATACCAAGCTGTTTTTACCACTGTAGCTAAGTAATATGATTTAAAGTCTGGAAATGAGTGTCCTCCTAGCTCACTTTTCCTTTTTAAGATGTCTCTGTTTGAGGCCACTTATCCTTCCAGATAAATTTGATAATTGTGTTTTCCATTTGTTTAAAAAATGCTGGTGGAATATAAATTGTGATTGCTTTGAATCTGCATATCAATTTGGGTAGAATTGACATCTTAATGATATTTAGTCTTCCAATCCATGAGCAGGGAATATTCTTCCAATTATTTAGGTCTTTTTAAATTTCCTTTAGCAATGCATTATAGTTTTCTGAATACAAGTGCTTTACATCCTTGGTTAAGTTTATTCTTAAATATTTGATTCTTTTAGTTGCTATTGTAAATGCGATTTTTTTCCTGACTTCCTTCTCTAATTGAACATTGCAATTGTATAGAAACACCACTGATTATTGCATATTGATCTTGTATCCTAACACTCTACTAAAACCATTTATTTATTAGCTCTACCAACTTTTTTGTACCTTTTTTGGAACTTTCTTGATATAGGATTATATCATCTGTGAATAGTGAAAGTTTTACTTCTTCCTTTACAATTTGGATGCCTTTTATTTCTTTTTATTGCCTGATTGGTCTAGCTAGAACCTCTAGCACTATATTGAACAACAGTGGTGACAATGGGCATCCTTATCTTGTCCCTGATCTCAATGAGAAAGTTTTTCATCTTTCACCATTGAGTTCAATGTTAGCTGTGGGTTTTTCATATACGGCCTTTATTATGTTGAGAAAGTTTCCCTTAATTCCTATTTTTATAGTATTTTTATCAAGAAAGGATGCTGCGTTTTGTCATGCCTTTTCTGCATCAATCAATAAGATATGTGGTTTTCCTTCTTTGATTTATTAATGTGGTGTATTATGCTATTTGATTTTCTTGTGTTGAACCACCCTTGCTAGCCTGGTATATAACTCATTTGATAATGATGAATAATTCTTTTAATGTGCTGTTGGATTCTATTTACAAGTATTTAATTGAGGGTTTTTGCATCCGCATTCATTAGAGAAATGGGTCTGTAATTTTCTTATTTCATAATATCTTTATCTGGTTCTGGTATTACGGTGATATTGGCTTCATAAAATGACTTTGTTAGCATTCCTTCTTCATTTGTTTGGAAGAGCTTGAGTAAGATTCGTATGAAAGCTTTGACGCTTGATATAACTCACCTGTGAAACTGTCTGGTCCTGGGCTATTCATTTTGGGGAGCTGTTTGATGACTGTTTCATTCTCTTTACTTTTGATTAGTTTGTTGAGGTTTTCTGTTTCTTCTAGGATCAGTGTAGGTTGTTTGTACATTTCTAAGAATTTTTCCATGTCATCTACATTGTCTAGTTTAATGGCATAAAGTTTTTCATAGTATTCTCTTATGATCTCTCCTATTTGTGTGGGGTCAGTAGTAATGCTCCTGTTTTCATCTTTTATTTCATTTATTTGCATCTTCTCTCTTTTTTTTTTGTCATTCTAGCTAAGGGTTTGTCAATTTTGTTGATCTTCTTGAAGAAACCAACTGTTGGTTTTGTTAATTTTCTTTGTTTTTTGCTTTCAATTTCATTTATTTCTGCTATTACCTTTGTTATTTCATTCCTTCTACTTGATTTGGGATTAGTTTGCTCTTCTTTTTGTAGTTCCTTCAGCTGTGTAGTTAGGTCATTGATTTTAGCTCTTCCTTCATTTTTTAATGTAAGCATTGAGGGCTATAAATTTTCTTCTCAACACTGCCTTCACTGCATCCCATAGGTTATGATATGTGGTATTTTCATTGTCATTCATCTTGAAATATTTATTGATTTCTCTTGAAATTTCTTCTTTGACCTTCTGATTATTTAAGAGTGTGTTGTTTAATCTCCATATATATGTGAATTTTCCCTTTTACTGTTGCTTGTTGATTTCCAACTTTATTCCATTATAATCAGGGAAAGTGCTTTGTATAATTTTGATTTTGTTGAATTTTTTTGAGATCTGCTTTGTGACCCAATATATGATCTATCTTGGAGAAATACCCATGAACACTTGAAAAGAATGTATATCCAGATGTTTTGGGGTGCAATGTTCTGTATATGTCTATTAGGTTTAGTCCATTTATCATATTATTCAAGTTCTCTGTTTCTTTTTTGGTCCTCTGCCCAGATGTTCTATCCAGTGCTGAAAGTGATGTATTGAAGTCTCCAGCTTTGCCAGTGTATGCCTCATGTAGCTTGGGATGTCCTCGTTAGGTGCATGTACACTTGTGATTATTATTTCTTCCTGGTGAATCATCTCTTTCATTAATATGTAATTTCCTTCTTTGTCTCTAATAACAATTTTGATTTCGAAGATTATGTAATCTAAGTATAGCTACCCCAGCTTTTTTTTGTTACTGCATGCATGGAATACCTTTTTCCAACCTTTCACTTTCAATCTATTGGTATCCATATGTCTAAGATAAGTGTCTTGCAGACAGCATATAGATGGCTCATATTTTCTTATGCATTCCACCAGTCTGTGTCTTTGGATAGGGGAGTTTAATTCATTAACATTCAATGTTATTACTGTAAAAGCAGTTCTTATATCATCCATTTTGATCTTTGAGTTTTATCTGTCATTTTATTTTCACCACTCTTTTGACACATTTAGTTACTATTACTGATAGAGTCATCATTTCTAGACCTTCTTCCAAGGCTCTCTCGCCTGTCTTTCCTTTTCAGGCTGTAACACTCCTTTTAATATTTCCAACGAAGCCAGTTTTTTTGTTATAAACTTACTTAGTTTCTGTTTATCTGTGAATATTCTAATCTAGTCCTCATTTTTAAAAGGATAATCTTGCCAGATATAAAATTTTTGGCTAGCTGTTTTCTCTTGCAGTATCTTAAACATATCATACCACTGCCTTCTTGCTTCCATGGTTTCTGATGAGAAATCAGCATTTAATCTTATTGGGTATTCCTTATATGTTCTGCATTACTTTTTTCTTGCTGCTCTCAGAATTCTCTCTTTGTCTTTGGCATTTGACATTCTGATTAGAATATATCTTTGAGTTGTTGTATTTGGATTTAATCAGATGAGATTATGTTGTGCTTCTTGGACACAGATATTTGTGTCTTTCAACAGGGTTGGGGAAATTTCTACCATTATTTTTTCAAATATACTTTCTGCCCTGTTTACCTTCTCTTTTTCTTCTGGGACTCCCATGATGTGTATGTTTGCACATCACTTGCTCCTAGTTAGTTCCGTGAGACCCTGTTTAATTTTTTCAATTCTTTTCTTCATCTATACTTTTGTATTTTTGTTTTGGAGGCCATAATTTCAAGCTCCCCAATCGTTTCTTCTGCTTCCTCAGATCTACTGCTATTTGTCTCCTGTGTATTTTTAATTTCATTTATTGCATCTTTCATTCCCATAGGGTCTGCTATTTTTCTATGAATGCATTCAAATTCTTCTTTGTCTTCCTCCAGTGTCTTCTTAATATCCTTAATCTCTTAAGCTATTTCAATGAATTTATAAAGGGTATTTGTTTGAAAATCTAAAATTAGTTGTCTAAATTCCTTTTTGTCATCTGAAACTTATCTTGTTCCTTTAACTGTGCCATATCTCTCTGTTTCTTGGTAGGGATTGTAATTTTTTATTGGTGTTTTTGCATCTGGCTTGCTTGATGCATTTATTTTGGGTGCAGTTCCTCCCTTTAGTTTAGGGCTTTCTCATCTTTTCTCCCTTGCTTGTTGTGCATTAGGAGTCAAGGATGTAGTTGGTGCTGTAAGCTATGGAGGTTAAATCTGCCCACTTTGCTCCAAGAATAGAGGAAGTTTCTTCCAACTTTCTCCTCTGTCAGCTGTAGGTACAGAGCAGCAGCCATGTATAATAATCCAGGTTGGACAGGACAAGACTGTAGCTGCCCAGAGAGACTGGTGAAGCTTCATACCCCTTCCTCTCTTACCTTGGGCAGGGATGGAGCTGTAGTTGTAGGCAGCAATCTATGCTGTGTGGGTCAAAAATGAACACAGTTACCCAGGTAAACTGATATAGCACCAGACCCCTCCCTGCCAGGGGTGGGAATGAGCCCTCTGGAGTGCCCAAAAATCTAATCTGTGTCAGCTGAATACACCTGCAGTTGCCCTGAAAGGCTGAGGATTTACTGTCCTTTCTGCCCTTTAGTGGTTAAGAATGGAACCAGTAATTCCCAACAGTTCAGTCTTTAAAGGCCAAAAGTAACTTTTGTTGCCCAGAGAAACTGAGGAAACACCAACTCCCTCTTATCCTATTAGGGTATGTGATTGAATCCAAAGGAACCCAACAGTTCAGTCCCTGTAGGCTGAAAGTATCTGTCATTGTTTGAGGAGGCTGTGGAGACATCAGACCCAGCGTATTCTATAGGGGGTGAGGGTGTAGCCATAGGTATCCAATAGTTCAGTCCATGCAGGCCAAAAGTGTCTGCCCTTGCCCAGAAAGGCTGTGAAAACACCAGCCCCCTCTTTTCTTATTGTGGGATGAGGATGGATACACAAGTACCCACCAATCCAGGCTGTGTGGGCCAAAAGTACCTGCAATTATGCAGAGAGCTGAGCAAACACAGTCTGTCTCTTGTCCTATTGGGGATGGAGATGGAGCCACAGGTGCCCAAATGTCAGGTTTGTGCAGGTCAAAAGCACCTGCAGTTGTCCTGAGAGGCTGAGGGAACACCAGGCCCCTCCTATCCTATGGGGAGACAGAGGTGGAGATGGACTTGAAGGCACTGAACAAACCAGTTCATGTGAGCTGAAAATGCCTGTCTTTGCCCAGAGAGGCAGAGGATACCCTGCTTCTATCCTATCCTATTGAGGTGCAAGGATGCAGCCCGAGGTGTCCAACTACTCAGTCTGTGCCAGTGGAGAGCACCTGCAGTTGCCTGTAGAGCCTGATGCAGGTACCACCAGCTTCTTCTCTGCTGCAGGTGAGGCTGGAGCCTAGGTTAGGCCTCCAGTCTGATGTTGGAAAGAAGCCTGTCCTTAACTTCACGGGATTTTCAATCAGCCAGGCTTCCCCTCATGCTGGGGGTGGAGTCAAAATGGTAGCTACTGGACTGTTTCCAACTTGGACAGGTTCAAACCCTAGTTATTTCTAAGATTATACTTTAGTCAGCTGCGTCCTCTAATCAGAAGCTGAAGTCAATGCACAACTGTTTCTTCCTCTACCGTTTATGGGAAATGGAGCTTCTAACTCCAGCCATGGAATAGCTCCTGAGATAGCTTGCATCACTGGAGTATAATGAGCACTGGCCTGTTTGGCAAAGCTTGCAATTTCCTAGAGAGATGGTACAGGTCCCCCTGGCATCCTCCCTACCAGAGCTGGGGCTGGGGTTTAGGCTAGAGTTGTAATCTGATTTTGGTGGAAAGAAGTTGGTCGCTACCAGCACTGTGATTTTCAATCAGCCATGCTTCCCCTCATGCCAGGCACAGAGCCAAAATGATGACTACTGGCCTAGTTCTGACCAAGACAGACTCAAAGTTTGGCTATTCCTAGGATTGTACTTTAGCCCACTGAATTTACTAATCAGTAGCTAAAGTCGATGCCAAACCATGTCTTCCTCCCCATTTTTTTGGAAATGGAGATTCCAACTCCAGATATGGAATAGCTGTCAAGGCGGCTTGCACCATGGGCACCAACCTCTGCAGTGTGGAGGGCTCTACTCATGAATCCTCTGCAGATGGGCAGTCTCCTCCTTCCATACTTTCAAGGTTGTTGTAGGATACTCTTCTCATCTTCTGGGGCCCCCAAACATCTGCTTTAGGTAGCCTTGGGTGATTACCAACTGCCCTGTAGTATGAGTTGACTACAGGAGCACACTCTCTGCCACCATTTTGGCTGCCCCCACAATTTAATTCAATTTTAATGAGAAAAATATTAAAGATTTTATTCCAACCCAAAATACTGAAGAAATTTTTCCAGATATAAAAACATATGATTTAAAAAATTAAAACAAACATCTGGAATAAATAATATTTTGAAATTAAATAAATAGAATGCAATAATTTTTAATTTCTAAATAAGGAAGATATAGCAATATCATCCTCTCTGCCATTCCCATCTTTTGTTCAATTACTAAAGGTTTGATTTTTTATCTTTTTTATTATAACCTTTTTACATCTATAACACAATCTTTTATGAGCCCATTGTTATCTGACCTTTAAAGTCAATTTAGAAACTTCAGCATATGTTCTGGAAGATGGTAGAGACTGGAGAAGGACTTCAAAATTCCTGAACTGAAGAAAGTGAAAACTATCAGATCCAGTTCCTTAAACCTGAAATTAGACATGCACTGTTAAGAGGATGGCTGATTGGGACAGGATCCTGCCCGAGTGGGTTGTTCTGGGAGCCCATGGAGTGAGAGACTTTGGGACATCGATATGGAGGGAGCTGGACAGGGATGTGGGTGGCTCAAGATAAAACTGTGAGTTTTTCCCTTTTTCCAAGCTGGAAGTCAAGGAAATGGACAGCTAAACCCCACCATCAGGACAAAGGGCTATGGTGGGCCACGACTCCTGCCAGCAACCTGGGAATATATAAAACAGCAAGGAAATAGAACAAGAAGAACAGTGTCAAAGAGAAAACTTAACACACCCAGAACCACCAGCTAAATAAAACTCTAGAGCAGAGAGAGAAGCTAATCAACTGAATAAACCCATCAAGACAAAATGATGACCAGAGGGCAACAAAAAATTACAAACCATACTGAGAAACAGGAAGACATGGACCAGTTCAATGAACAAGCTGAAAACCAGGAAGAGATGCAGAACATCAAACAACTAATCAAAGCTGTCCAAACAAGTATAATGGACTAACTTAATGAAGTGAAGGAAGAAATTAACGATATTAAGAAGAAACTGAGAGAACAAACTGAAGAAATTGTAAACATACATAAAAAGATAAGAGATATGATAGTGATGAATGGCACTATCCAAGAAATCAAATAGACATCAGAATCACATGACAGCAGATTTGAACAGGTAGAAGAAAGAATTAGTGATGTGTAAGACAGTACATTTGAAATCAAACAGATATTAGAAAAGATAGATTAAAAGTTTGAAAAAATCTAGCAGGGACTTAGGGATTTAACTGACAACACAAAACACAAAAAACATATGCATTATAGGCATCCCAGAAGATGAGGAGAAAGGAAAGGGAACAGAAGGAGTGTTGAAGGAAATAATAGGTTAAAAATTCCCAACCCTGTTGAAGGGGATGTATGTATATGTTTAGGAAGCACAGCACACCCCAAACAGCCTAAATTCCAACAGGCTTACATCAAGACATATACTTGTCAAAATGTCCAATGCTCAAGGCAAAGAGAAAATACTCAAAGCAGCAAGAGAAACGGGAACCATCTTGTACAAGGGAAGCACAATAAGATAAAGTGCTGCTTTCTCATCTGATACCATGGAGGAAAGAAGACAGTGGTAAAACATAGTCAAGGTACTCTAAGAAGAAAACTTCCAAGCATGAATTCTCTATCCTGCAAAGCTGGCATTCAAAAATGATGGAGAGTTCAAAATATTCACAGATAAACAGAAATTAAGAGAGTATGCCAATAAGAAACCTGTCCTTCAAGAAATGCTGAAGGAAGTTCTAGAGGTTGAAAGGAAAAAACAGGAGAAAGAGCATTGGAGAAGAGTGTAAGAACAACTAAAAAGAGAACAGGAGAAATAAAAACAACATGTGACATACATAAACCCAAATATGGCTGATGTAAGAAATTTGTTGAGAGTAGTAACACTGAATGTTAATGGATTAAACTCACCAGTCAAGAAACACAGATTGGCAGAATGGAAAAGGAAATACGATCCATTAATATGTTGTCTACAAGAAGCCCATGTTACATCCAGGGATTCAAGGAAGCTGAAAGTTTATGCCTGGAAAATAATTTTACAAGCAAACAATAACCAAAAAAGGGTGGGAGCAGCTATCCTAATATCGGACAAAATAGACTTAAAATTCAAAACTATTATAAGAGAAAAAGATGGACATTATATGTCAGAAAATGGGGTAATTTTTCAAGAAGAAAGATCAATCATAAACATTTATGCACCTAATCAGTGTGCCTCAAAATACATGAGGCAAACACTGGAAAAACGAAGTGGAGACATAAATACCTGTACATTTACACTGGGGGACTTTAATACACCATTATAACCATTAGACAGAACATCTAGACGGAGAATCAATAAAGAAACAAAGATGCTGAATAATACATTAGAGAACCTGGACCTAATAGAAATATACAGAATGTTATACCCAAATGCAGTGGGATATACATGCTTCTCAAGTGCACATGGATCATAGTCCAAGAAAGAACTAGAAAAAATAAACAACACCAAAAGCTGCTTCTTCAAGAAGATCAATATAATTGACAAACCCTTAGCCAGACTAACAAAGAAAAAGAGAAATCAATGCCAATATGCAAAATAAGGAATGAGAAAGGGGATATCACTACTGACCCCACGAAGATAAAGAGTATCATAAGAGGATACTTTGAAAAATTATATGCCAACAAGAATGATAATTTAGAGGAAATGGACAAATTCTTAGAAACTCACAAGTGGCCTAAATTGAAGGAAGATGAAATTGATGATCTCAATAGTACAGTTATAAGTAAAGAGATAGACTCAGTCATAAAAAATCTCCAACTAAGTGATGCCCAGGACCAGATGGCTTCCCAGGTGAATTCTACCAAACATTCCAGAAAAACCTAACACCAATCCTGCTTAACCTCTTCGAAAAACAGAAGTAGAAGGAACATTGCCTAACTCATTCTATGATGCCAAAATTACCCTAACACCAAAGCCAAACAAAAATGCCACAAGAAAGGAAAATAACAGACCAGTCCCTTTAATGAACCAAGATGCTAAAATCCTCAACAAAATACTTGCTAATTGCATTCAACAACATATCAAAAGAAATATACACCATGACCAAGTGGGTTTCAACCTGGGCTTGCAAGGATGGTTCAATATAGGAAAATCAATCAATATAATACACCACATAAACAGATTGAAAGAAAAAAATTACATGATCATCTCTATAGATGCAGAAAAAGCATTTGACAAAATACAACACCCTTTCCTGATAAAAACACTGCAAAAAAGAGGAATGGAAGGAAACATTCTGAACATGATAAAGGGTATATATGAAAAACACAAAGCTAACATCATCTTCAATGTTGAAATCCTAACAGCCTTCCATCTGACATTGGGAACAAGACAAGGATGCCCATTATCACCACTCCTATTTAACATTGTCTTAAAAGTACTTGCTCAAGCACTGAGGCAAGAAAACCTTATAAAAGGCATCCAAATTGGAAAAGAAAAAGAAAAAAATTTCATTATTTGCAGACAAATTGATCCTATATGTAGAAAGCCCTGAGAAATCTACAACAAAGCTTCTAGATATAAAGGATTTCAGTAATGTCACAGGCTGTAAGATCAATGCTCAAAAATCAGTAGTCTTTCTGTACACCAATAATGAGTAATCTGAGGAGGAAATCAAGAAAAAAATACTATTTACAATAGTAACTAAAAAAATCAAATACCTAGGAATAAATTTAACTAAAGATGCAAAAGACTTATAAATAGAAATCTACACAACACTGTTAAAGGAAATCAAGGAACACTTAAATAAGTGAAGGAAAATTCCCTGTTCATGGATAGGAATACTAAACACCATTAAGATGTCCCTCCTACTGAAGCTAAGCTTCAGATTTAATGCAATCCCAATAAAAATCAACACAGTATGTTTTAATGAATTGGAAAAACTAACTACAAAATTTATTTGGAAGGGTAAGAGACCCTGAATTGCCAAAGACATATTTAAAAAGGAAAAATGAAGTTGGACGTATCACACTACCTGACTTTAAAACATACTACAAAGCTACAGTTGTCAAAACTGCATGGTATTGGCACAAGGGTAGACATACTGAATGGAACCAAATTGACAGTTCTGATATAAATCCTCACATATACAGTCATTTGGTATTCAATGGCTACCAAGCCCACTCAGGTGAGAGAGAATGGCCTCTTCAACAAGTGGTGCTAGGAGAAATGGATATCTATATCCAAAAGAATGAGAGAGGAACACCATCTCACACCTTATACAAAAATCAACTCAAAATGGATCAAATATCTAAATATAAGAGCCAAGACCATAAAGACCTTGGAAGATAATGTAGGGAAGCATCTACAGGAACTTGAATAGGAAATGGTTTCATGAACTTCACACCCAAAGCACGAGCAGCAAGAGAAAAAAAATAGATAAATGGGATCTCCTCAAAATTAAAACTTTTTCATCTCAAAGGACATTATCAAGAAAATAAAAAGGCAGCCTATCCAATGGGAAAAAATATTTGGCAGCCATATGTACGATAGGAGACTAAAATCCTACATATATAAAGAAATCCTATACCTCGAAAATAAAAAGACAAACAACCTATTTAAAAAATGGGCAAGTGACCTGAGAAGACACTTCTCCAAGGAAGAAATACAAAGGGCTAAAATGCACATGAAAAAATGTGCTAGCCTTTAGGGAAATGCAAATTAGGTAAATGCAAATCAAACTACAATAAGATACCATCTTACATCTATTAGAACGGCGGCCTTAAAAAAACAGCATGCTTATACCCATTAGAATTGCGGCCATTAAAAAAACAGCATATTATTAGTGTTGGAGATGATGTGGAGGAATGGGAACCCTCATCCACTGCTGGTGTGATTGTGGAATGGTCCATACACTGTGGAGGACAGTTTGGCAGTTCCTAAAAACCTAACTATAGATTTTCCATATGATCCAATGATTCCACTGCTGGGTATATATCCAAAAGAATTGAAAGCAAAGACACAGATATATGCACACCAATGTTCATAGGGGCATTGTTCACTATTGCCCAAAGTTGGAATCAACCCAGGTGCCCATGAACAGATGAATGGATAAACAAAATGTGGTACATACATACAATAGGATATTACTCAGTTGTAGAAGGAGTAAAGTGCTAACACACGGGATAACATGGATGAATCTTGAAGACCTTATGTTGTGTGAAGCAAGCCAGGCTTTGAAGGATAAATAGGACATGACCTCACTGATATGAATTAAGGAAATTGAGCAGTCTCAGAGAGCTATTTTCTGAAAGATAGGTTTACAAGACAGAGAAAGAGAAGAGAAAGTTGTGAGCCATCACCCGTATGGATGTAATCTATGGTAAAGTGATAGAGTGTAGTTGCATATTGAAGGGATAAGACAGATGAGTAGTGATATTCTCGGGTTTGGTGGTGCAGGTTGACAAGTGGGTAGATTGGGAAGGGTAGGTGAGAATACCCAGGATACTGGGGGGAGAGATGGGGGAGGGACCAGGTGAACACTTGGGATTTGTGGGTATGAGGTTGAATGTACAAAGGTGGAATGCACTTATAGCAATATGATAGGGAAGTGTCACTAGTTTAGGGTGTTGGTTGGAGGGCATTTGGGACAGGGCACACCTGGAGCAGGCTTCTAGGGAGTGTGTGAGTGGTCATCCTGTCATAAGGTGTTGCATCAGTGGGTGGAGACCTACCTAATGAGCGGGAAAGAGACAGACTCCCATCTTTGGGAGGACTGATTCCTTCAGAAATAGACATGCGGGAGTCTCTCAAGAGCAAGGGCCATGTGTAATGGGGGAAGACAAACCAGTGTGTCAAGACCTCTTGTTGCATGTAATTATGAATCTTGTCATTCAATGAGTTAAGAAAGGGGGTTTTCTTGGGCCCTGGGGGTGATGGGGAGGGAGGAACAGAATACATCAAAGAGGGGATATTTAGTGGTCAGTGGAAATGTTTTTCATTACCTTACAGTGATGGACACAGGTCATGGTAAATATCATGAAAATTTATAAAAGTCTATGCTCTAAAATGTAAAACATACTGTAAACCATTGACAATGATTAGTAGCTATGTTTCACTATTTGTATATCAGTTATAACAATGCTGCAATTACCTACAAAAAGGTTTTAATATGGGGTGAGAAAAGGGGGAGGAGGTTGGGTACATGAGAGTCTCTTGTTTTCTGGGTGTGACTTTGCTGTGACTTAAAACTTCTTTGAAAACAAAATGAAAAATAGTGAGACACTGGGGAGTGAGAGGGGGAAGG
>JAQZBX010041406.1:0-22355 GCA_029593785.1 Cabassous unicinctus
CTGCTTATAAAAGAGTTGATTGTAACCCGCGCAGCGGTATAAGAAGCAGCAGCAGATGTAGCCATGTTAGCAGAATAAAGAGCACAGTTTTTGTTTTATCCGTGTCTAGTCTCATTCCTTCACTGGATAGCTTGTCGCCACCGTTGATTTGTCCTGCGGGTCGGGACAGATTACATCCTTATCATAGACAATAATATATTAAGTCATGATTCTCTGTCTCATTCAATCCATGCTCCCTCTTTTTTCTATATTCCCTGTTTACAATCATAAAATTCTCTCTCCCTTTCCCCCAGAATCTGATACACTACCTTTCCCTCCAGTCTGGCTTGAGAAACATTAATTGAGAACACAACTCTGATAATAGTGACTCAGTTTTCCTTCTGGGAACCATCCTCCCCTCTTAGTCCATATGGTTTGGTTGGGCTGATTCCAACTAGCATGGAGAGAGTGGCTCATATGGATTCTTTATTCCTGGCTGCTGTTCATGAGCCAAAGGGAAAACTGGTCACTGCTTTCATAGTCATGCTCTATATTAGTGTTTCTATAGCCAGACTGGAGAGGAAAAGTGTGTGTCAGGATATCTGGGTGAGACACGAGACTCAGCTGCAGGAAGAACTATGGCATTATATAGTAGGAAGAAACTCTTTCTTCTCTTTTTTCCGGGATTGCTTTCTGTTAGGATAATACAAGGATGGAGTGTTGTTATCAACAAGATAAAATATAGTCATCACAAAGGACAGCTGTGCCAAGAGATGGAAAATGAAGGAATATCGAGCCTCTGGGTACAGCCATGCTAACATTTTTCCTGAAATTTTCAGTCATAAAATAGAACATAGTGCCCCTGTACACACGTTTTTTATTTGTATCAATGAATTGAACAGGATTTATGCTCATTGCAAGCAAAACTGCCTAATACAGAAATGACTTATGGAGATATACATACTCCACAATTTCTTTTCATGATTTGCTTGTCATATATATATAATTCAATAGAATTTTCCTATAACTTGCTACCTCTTCTCTTATCCTCAAGCTCTCTAGGTCTTGACTGTTGACCACATATTGAATAACCATAATATAACTTATTCTTTGAGTAAATTACTCTCTTTTTATTGGACATTAGCAACCATGTCTTGTTGTTAAAGTTAGTCATAGTTACCTTGTCATACTGTTTATCTGCAACCTCTTTATCATTGAAGCCAAAACTATTTTTCTGTGCTTGGTCAATGGTTCTCTCCTTACTTCATGGCTTTGCTGTGGTTTGGAATTTTGTTACCTATTGTGCCTCTTTTTTTCCAACTGGGTTTCTGTTTTTGAGGTGTTATTTGAATTGTAGCTCCTTTCCTTTATCATATATGCTAATTCCTTAATTACTAGCTCTTAACTTATCCCTTTGTCATAGTTGCTTCATTGTGGAGCCTCTTCCTCCTTTTTCCTTTCTCCCTTGGACAATCTGGTAGATATATGTATCAAAGGAGTTTCATGGACTGGGCATGCATAGATTCCCTGACAGTGTCTCAGTGCATAGTAGGTATGCATTAAATATGTATTGAATTGATGTAAACTTAATTTACTAAATAGCATTCTGAATTCTGAGAAAATTGATGCTGTTTTAAACCTATCTGATTTATGCCCAGATAGCAGCATAGACAAGGAGAGAAGTGAGCTTATTAATCTTACTTTCAACATATAGTTAATTTTGACGACGCCTGTTAATCACTCTCCTGTTTGGAAGGTAATAGACATGTCTCTCTTTTAGTGAGGTTAGGTCCTCCTACAAATGCTCTAGGAGCTGAACTTGAGACTTCAAATGGTGGTAAGCAATTGTTTATCTTTCTTTCAGTACAAGTTCCTATTTTATTTCATCTATTTTTTAAAGTTTATGAGACTCTGGGGAGATTATTAGGAAGAAAAGACAGCCGTACCTTTGCCATTGTAATACTGCTGCACTCTGTATTTCAGATCCTCTCTCACACTCATTGACCGCATTTTGCCCTCAAGGCGACCTCTAATGGCCCAGCTTCTCATTTCCCTCAGTCATTCTTCCCTGATTGCTCTTGAATCCTTGCTCAGTCAGACTTCTAGTAGTCACCTTTATGCAGTCCTAATGCCCTATATTGCCTTGTACCTTTAACCCTATAGCTAGATCTGCTGTGTCTGGACTAACCTCCCTGAACAATTCATCCTTTTTCCTGCTCTCAGGATGTAAAATATATAGAGAGAGGCACAGGAACATGTTGGTTTGATCCACTGTGGGTTCTAATTTTGCTTTTCCACTCACTGCAAATAGCAAGATTTTTTTTTATCTATTAATTTCCTAATAACAGGCTTTCTAAATTTCTGATTGCCTCAAACTTTTAATCTCATTCCACCAGCCCAATCTTGTCAGATAATCTCCTTTCTTGTTTTTCAAAGAAGGCAGAGGACATCTCTTTAGTTAGAACTTTGTCCATTTTCTCTCTTCACTACTCACAAGTACTCTTTGTTTATATCCATCTTCTTCTTTGCTTCCGTACTGTTCTGAGGAAGATGTGCCCTTCCTCTTTCAAGGCTGGCTATAATCCATTTCCTCCTCAAAGGCCCTGTTCACTCATTATATTTTTGATATATTATGTCTTCACTCTTTCCATCTCCAAACTTTTCTTTCCTGAAACCTGTAAATACACAAAAGTCTCACCTCCCTTTCTCTATTGCCAATATTTTGGATTCATAGTTAACAACCATTGTCTGTCACTTCATTATTATGCACTAGAACTTAAAACCACTGTTTATTTAGCTTTGCCATCTTGAGTCTACTGAAATCCTCCTTTTTAAATTCACTGACAGGATCCTAATTGCCAAATTCAACAGTCTTTTCTCAGTTTTTACTCTCTGAACATTTGGCTTTGTCTGCTGTCTTGTCATTGAAATTCTTTCTCCCTTTGCTATAACATCTTGAGAATCTAGTTTTTCTTAGCAGTAGGCTTTTCCTGAAACCCCCCACTCCCATTTCTACCTTATTTTCACCTCACCTCTGCTTGGAGGTGACAGTCACATTCCAATGCTTGAAAAACCAGTATAAGGTTTAAACATCACAGACTGGCACTCACAGGCAGCAATTTTGGCTCACCTCCATTCCTGTCTTAGCCACTATTACATCCCAAAGTGACCCTATACTCCAAACTAATTTTCTTATTTTGCTAAAATATTGCTATACTCAGAATACTTAGAATACTTTCATTCCTTTTTGCCACCTAAATTTTATGATTGATAAAAGTGACTTTTAGAAGCTAGGACAAAACCTTTGCTAAAATTTCCAAGCATCTGTGATGATCAGAAATACTAATTCACTCTTGCCTGTTTTGAAAGATCCTCTTCCTTTGATGGGGAAAGCTAATATTCATTAACTTTCAGGTGAGACATTCACAGCATATCGGCCTATGCTAATGTATATCTAAAGTGTGCCAGAACTAAGTTAGGCTTATCGATTGTGTAAATGAAACAACAAATCTCTGCTCAATAGGATGTCAGAGCAACCTGCACACTAGGACATTAAGCTTGGCTTTAGCTCAGATCTGAAAGTGTTAACTAGTTTGAATATGGTAACCATTTTTATTTTCTTAAATAAATACTACTTATGGGAACTAAGTAGATGTTTTATTAGTATTCTTAAAATCATGGCAAGTTTGCTCTTTTAAACAAAATCAGTGATACTCTTGGCTTAGAATGTGAAATTTAATTATTTTCCATAATATATTTTCTTTTATCCAATTCTAGAATGTGGAAAAACCCATGTGAGATGAGGTTATAATTACTTTATGACTTACTAAATCAAAATCATGTCCATTTTTATTTAAAGGTTTTCAAAAGAGAGCCATGTATGCTGAAAAGAAAATGTTAGATACATATTTATTCTTTTGCCTAATGAAAACACAGAAAACAAACAGAATGAAGGATATTTACCTAGATACATTGTTATTATATTTTTCCATTTTTTCATAGATTGTGATGGGTTTCAAGTGCTATGTTAAGTTTATGTAATATTCATGGCATCGTATTCATGGAGAAACAGGAGCACTCATTTTTGTTTGTGTGCCAGACTCTAGACATTTGTTATAAATGCCAATGGTTTGCATGCCTTAGATAAAATGTGTCTGCACTGTCATTTATGAGTTACTCCAAATACTGTAGTTTCCAACCATAACAAAAGTGACTTCAGTGGATAGTAGACCAATTTAAATTTTCTTTTCCATATAATCTGGCTACACTTCTTTGTGAATGATTTATCCAATGACATCAAATGATTTAGAATGCTCCTTTTTATTTTTTTAATTCTTTCTTTATTTTTAAAGAAGGCTTAGATTACATAAATGTTACATTAACAATATAGGGGATTCACATATACCTTACCCCATTCCCCTCCCACACTTTTCCCTATTAACAAAATCTTTTATTAGTGTGGTACATTTGTTACAATTGAGAAACAAATATTGAAGCATTGCTACTAAGCATGGTCTATAGTTTACATTACAGTATACACTTTGCACTGCACAATTTTATAGGTTTTGGCAAAATGTATAATAGCTTGAATCTGTCATTGCAGTATCATGCAGAATAATTCCATTGTCTCAAAAATGACCCATAATACGCCTGTTCTTCCCTATCCTTCCCCTTAGATTAGAAATTCTGGTGAGCACTGTCTTTATATCAATGTTATAAATTCCTCCATTAATAGAATAATATTATCTACTTTAGTTCAGAGTTGCAGTCCTACCTTATGTTTGTTCATTCCTCAATCTTGAGGATTTGGGGATAATGATGTTTGAAAGGAAGCTTAGATCCTATGGGCAGATGGATGGAACTGTCTTGCTTGCAGTTGTAGATACTCTTTGTTTTTTGGAATAGGTGTTGTCCATCTGCATCATTTTGTTGGTTGTCTTGGGTAAGTCCAATGAACTGAAGAGCAGAGATGTTGGCCACAACTCTGCTGAGATTCAGGGCTCAACTGGCATATGAACAGCCAGAAGATTTAAGTTCTGGGTATATTAGTCAGCCACAAGGGGTGCTGATGCAAAATACCAGATATCTGTTGGCTTTTATAAAGGGTATTTATTTGGGATAGAAGCCTACAGTTACCAGGCCATAAAATGTAAGTTACTTCTCTCCCCAAAGTCTATTGCCACATATGGAGCAAAATGGCTGCTGATGTCTGTGAGGGTTCAGGCTTCCTGGGTTCCTCTCTTCCCGGGGCTTATCTCCTCTGCTATCTCCACAAGGCCAGCTTCCCAAGGCCTTTTCTCTTTCCTCATGACCAAGCTCCTCTGTGTGCTTACTTCCCAGGGCTCCAGCTCAAATGCTCCAAACTACCTTCTCTGCAGTTCAGTTTCTCTGTGAGTCCTCTCCCATCAAGGGGGAAGGGATTCAACATCCTATTGATGTGACCCAAAGTCTTAATCATCATTTAATCAAGTAAAAGTAACACCTCTGAATCCAATATACTCTAATACGCCCAGAGGAAAAGACCAGTTTACAAACATAATCCAATATTTCTTTTTTGAAATTCATCAATAATATCAAACTGCTATACTACACCCTCTGAATTCCAAAAAGACATCACAATATTCAAAACACCTTATTTCAGTAACAGTACTAAGTACAAAATCATATCATAATCAGTTTAAAGAAATAGTTTGTCTTGAGGCAAAGTCCTGTCTGGATGTAGACCTCTGAAACTTACAAAACAATTTATCTGCTTCCAATACACAAATGGACAGACAAAGGATACACATTTTCATTACCATAAGGAGAAATTGGGAAGGAAACATGAGTCATAGATCCTCTACAGTTCAGTAAACCTGCAGGACATACTTCATTAGATGTCAAAGTCTGAGAGTCATTCTTAAGATGATGGTATCTTCTCCCTGGGGCTTTATGGGAACTCACCCTTTCCACAGGTTTGCCCAATGGCCATTTTCTTAGTTCCATCTTCATCAAGCATCTGGGTGTTAACCAAGCTCCAGACCTCACCCTCCAAGAGCATTGGGGTGATTGCCACATTTTACCCAATCTTTGGGTTAGAGTCTTAATCCCCCTAGTACAGTGAAATGAAGACAACATCCTCCCTAATCTTTGGCATACAGGATCATTCCTTTCAGAGCAATGAGTTGACCACCTGGCCTTCCTTAATCCATGAAAGACAGGCCTGCCCCTCTCAGACCTGTGGGGTGCTGACTTCAACCTCCCTAATCCTTGAGGAATGTGCTATACCCTCTCTGTATCCTGAGGTGGCAAAACTCTCCCTGAACATCAGGTAGGAACATCCACCCTCTTCAACTGCTGGGGCAAACTCACCCTCTCTGCACACATGGGTGGGGTTCCTCTTGGTCCAAGGTGATGTCTTAATTCCAGATCTCAGCTTACATGGTTTTCCTCTTAAAGCTGTTTCTCCTTCAATCTCTCCTTTACATGTCCCTTTTAGTCCAAGCTGGCAGTGGTTTTGCTTATACACCTCTCTCAAAAAGCTTGTTGGTTTAGCATGCAAGAAGCAGGGGTCCAAGCCATCAGACAGTAAGACTTTCCACAAGTCTTCCTGAGATAAATGCATCTTCAATTCTGATTTACAAGTTCCAAGTTTAGTTAAGTCCTCATATGAGGCACTATCATCTGGGAGCTTGATTTTCAGAGACTTGGAATTTCCAGAATCAATTTCTGTTTTCTTTGTGCCCATCAGTTCAGTCCTCAGATTATCTCTCTCATCTAGCATTTTGCTATAAGCTGCAAGGAGAAGCAAAGCCACATTCTCTGAGTTTACTTTGGAAAGTTCTTCAACTAAATGCCCAGGTTCACCATTTTCAAATTCTTCCTTCCATAAAACATCAGAAGTTAATCGTGTTAAGTTCTCTGCAACTTTAAAACATGAATCACCTTTCCTCCAGTTTCCAATAATACTTCCATCATTTACTTCTAAGGCCTCATAAGAAATCTCTTTAGCATTCCTCTCACAATTATTTCCTTCTAAGGCCTTATCAAAAATAACTTTAGGCTCCATATTGCTACCAAAAGTCTTTGTAAAGCAATCTAGGCCTTTTCCATCAAGCACCTCACAATTCCTCCAAAAAATACCCCTTACTCGTTTAAAAAACTGTTCCAGCATTTTGGTAATTGTAAAAGCACTACCCCATTCCTGGTACCAAAAGGGGTGCTGATGCAAAATACCAGAAATTTGTTGGCTTTTATAAAGGGTTTTATTTGGAGCGGAAGCTTACAGTTACCAGACCATAAAGCATAAGTTACTTCCATCACCAAAATCTATTGCCACATGTTGGAGCAAAATGGCTGCCACAGTCTGTGAAGGCTCAGGCTTCCTGGGTTCCTCTCTTTCCAGGGCTTGCTTCTCTCTGGGCTCAGCTCCTCTGTTATCTCCACAAGGCCTGCTGTAGACTATGAGGTGAATGGCTTGTTTCTCTTCCCAGGGCATTTTCTCTATGTGCTTATTTCCTGGGGCTCCAGCTCAAAAACTCCAAACTTCCTTCTCTGCAGTGCGGTTTCTCTGTGAGTCCCCACCCACCAAGGGGGGTAGAGACTCAACATCTTACAGATGTGGCTAAATCAAAGCCTTAATCATTATTTAATCAACTAAAAGTAAAACCTCTGAATCCAATACACTCTAATACGCCCAGAGGAAAACACCAGTTTACAAACATAATCCAACATTTCCTTTTGGAATTCATCAATAATATCAAACTGGTACACTGAGATATATAGATAACAGGTATAGTGCTAATTATATGTTCAAATAAAAGGGACAGAAGAACCATGTATAGGAAAATTATAAATGAGTCTAACTCTGATACATTGAGGAGATAGGTTATCATATATTCCAGTAAGGCCTGCTGATGGGGTGCCAATATCTTGGGGTTGTCTGCACTGCCTATAGTGTCCAGATGTCTCTAGAGCCCTCAGGAATACCTCAGCTTGAGGCACGGTTTACTGTGGCAGTGAGCATCTCCTGACTCACTTTGAAATCTCTTAGCCATAAAAACTCATTTGTATTTAATATTTCCCCCTTTTGATCTAGGTCCATTTCCAAATGAATTGCTAGTTTCAGCTTGGTAATAATCTCTTGGTGTCTCTTGGAGACCCATCCCCTGGAGTCACGTTCCTCCTGGGGGATGGGGTGGGGAGAAAGGTAGTGAGTTTATATGCTGAGCTTGGCTTTGAGAGAGGCCACATTTGGGCAATAAGGAGGCTTTCAGGAGATAACTCTTAGGCAAAATATATTACTAGGCTAAGTTTCAATTTCACAAGAAATTGTTCATAAGTACTAGCATAAATATCAAGGACTGGGCTCCTTCACTAGGCACTGTCCATGTACCCTAGAGATTCTTGCTACTCTATTAGAGAATGTAGCAGCACTCCCCAGGATGGGAATAGAATGTTCCTTTTGATTCAGTAATGTTTTAGGCACAATAAGCAAGCCGTCTCAAATTTTTTACAATCTTTAGTCTACATGTGGGTGAATGAAGAACTCAGGTTCATATATTGTATATATATTCATTATGTATAATATATTTTATTTAGTTTGTCTATTAGTCAGCCAAAGAGGTGCTGATGCAAAATACCAGAAATTGGTTGATTTTTATGAAGGGTATTTATTTGGGGTAGAAGCTTACAGTTACCAGGCCATAAAGTGTTAAGGTACTTCCTTCACCAAAGTCTATGGCCACGTGTTGGAGCAAGATGTCTGCCCATGTGTACCAGGGCTCAGGCTTCCTGGGTTCCTATCTTCCTGGGCTTGCCTCTCTCCAGGCTCAGCTCCTCTGGTTCCTCCAAAAGGCCAGCTGTAGACTATGAGGCTTTCCAGGCTTTGCCTCTCTACACAAGGTCAGCTGTGAACTGTCAGGTGAATGGCTCGTCTCTTTTCCCAGGACCTTCTCTACTTCCTCACGACCAAGTTCCTCTGTGTACTTACTTCCCTGCAGCAGGTAGCCTCTCCTACCTTCCCAGCTTCCTCTCCAAGCTCTTTCACATACATATGAAGCTATAGTCACAGCTGACTTCTGATTGTTCATTAATCACTTAACAGACTTTACTCCTCTGATCACATTGCTTGGGATTCTGTCAGCCTGCCATCCACCTGATCTACCTCCTTTGTCCCCTAGTGAAGTCTTCCTCAAAGAACCAGGTCAAATATTCATCTCCTTTGTGCAATTATTCTAACTGGAAACTTTTTTAGTCTTACCAGACTACTTTGTTTTAGCACTTATCACTCATATTGCGTGATGATTTTTTTATGCAGCATTTGACTCTTAGCCAGTTGCTAAGCCCCTTTAAGGGGAGAGAGACCATGTATTGATTGCTTGTGCATCCCCAAGTCCTGGTAAATACTAGGTATTCAGTATAAGCATGTAGAATGAAGTAACAAAGATATTAATTTTGTTTCAAATTAAATGTTGCGCTAACAACTAGAATCTTCCAGGAATGAGGACTCCCTCAGAAACTGGTGAATTCCATTGTCATTCCACCTTAAGTCACCTTATCTCTCTTTTCCTTTTATCACATTCCTGAATTTACTATCTCAACTTCCATACCTCTCATTAATCCTAAACCCACTGTATTTCGATTTCAGCCTCCACAAATTTATGGGATATTTTTAGGAAGATGGTAAACAACTACTGACATGGAATTCTAGAAGGAATTGAACTATCAGATGGTGAACTTGACCAGATTCAATTTAAGGCTCCCTCTTGCCCTGATATTCCGTGAGTTATCTTTCAGCAGGTTTTAGTTTCCTCACAAATTTATGGTGCCCTTCATATCCTACCATATGGACTCTCATCTATTTTACTCTGAAACCATGACTATTCTGAAAGCTCTGCTTCATCTGCTAATTAGTGATATACAAGAGTGTGTGGGTGAAGTGCCCAACTACTACCCTACCTACCATCTAACAAATACATGGCCAAAGGTATGGGTTCAGAAGAATTGGAAGCCAAGCAAAAGGCCAGACTTGTTCACATATCTCCATACACTATTCTCTGTTGTCTGAGATGAACAGAGTGAGAGTGTATGTGTGTTTCTTCCTCTGTGTGATAATCCACATGAGATAGAGAGTACGGTACACTTCCTCCTCTGTGAATAAAGGAAGTAGGAAGAGGGAGTAGGTAAAGACAAATGCAAATACCAGTTCACATCCCATCGCCAAATGTCTTTAGAAGTACTGAGGTAAAGATGGTCCAATATATCCATCCTGGTTACAGCTGAACACAAAAGTGGGCAGCAGTAGATCTGACTCAGAATGAGTGGGTGGGAGCAGCAGGGTCTTGAAGACTCAAGTTGATTGTCAATTTCTGTCACAAGTTCTGTCACATACTCCAATGATTTCCTTAAAGAAGCAATAACTTTGTCAGTAGTGGGACACTTAACAGGACTACTCTGATAACAAAATTATGTAGGTCTCAGTACTTGATCACAACCAATATCCAATGTTACGTTGTCATATGGAGAATTCTGCTGGGTTTGGCCAATGAGTGATCATTTCATTTCTTTGCTGATTATTTCCAAAAGATATGTTATATGATTGTATTCTACTAGAAATGGTTAAAACCTCTGAAGACTTGTTTTGCTTATGGTTATATGTGGCTTGTAAGTGTATTTCTTTAGAGCTATTTTGTTGAAAGCCATTTGGTTTAAAATCCTAGCATAAAAGGAAGGAAGTTAGCCGTATGACTTTCCATATATTTACAGAAGCAGAGCCACTAAATAAGTTTATGCAGGGCTCTTTAAATTTTCCCTATTGAGGCTAGAAATTAAACATTTGAAATAGGTTTCCCAGAAATCTGGTTAATGCTAGCAAATTGTGTTTGTGTGTGTATGTGTGTGTGAATGAGAGAGAGAGAGAGAAATAGAGAGAGAGAGAATGAATTCTACGGAGAACAAGAAACAAAATACAGTGTATCAAATATCCATAAAGTCAAATGGGACAAAAAATATAAACAAAGAACCAGTCAAAATTTAATAATAATAAAAAAAAACATTGAGAGTATGTGAACCTTAAGAAATTATAACCTTTAGCCACATAAAATTGCTTTTATTTTCAAGTTCTCATCAAACCAAAGCTTCATATATAAAAACACAAAAAGAAAACTGACGTTAGCACTGGCTATTAGATGATACTCTTAGCAATGTCTGTAACCTGCAGTTAGCTGTCACTGATTCAAATTTGTTTTCCTGAATTAGAGAGTGACACACTCTGGTAGATAAAATTAATTGACAGAATTTAGAATATGTTTTAATGCACCCCAAAGAGAATCACATGGAAGACAGAAATTAATATATATTCATAACAAAATTACCTTTTGCCTTTTTAACAGCAGGGGCAAAATAGTTCTGTGATGGAAAGGAATTGAGGTTAGAGCTGAGGGACTTTGCCATTTCTACAATTACCTTGTGGCTTGAAAGAGCCAGTATCTTGCCCTAGGCAATGCTATCACTCTCAAGTATTCCAAAGCTCTAAACAATTCACTCAATTCCCTTCTAAAATTGTATGCATAGATGATAATCCAGGGGAACTGGGGAGCTCCAGATACACTATTATTAATATCTGGTATGCAATATTTCATTCAAAAAGTAATGACTTTGGTTTCTTGGACCCTCAGCAAGAAACTAAAACAAATGTGACTACGCTTTATAATAAGTGACAAATCTCTCCTTGTTCCTTTTTGGTATTCATTGTGATATCATTAATCAGGGTTGAACTCCTGACAATAAATCTTGATGTTCCTGAAAATGTGAAAATGCATTATTCCACTGTTGTCCGGTATTCTGTATGCCGCACTCTGTCAAAAACAACTAGAAGGTTCTAGGAAATGCATATAGTTTAAATTCAGCTAGTCAACTATTGCACTATTGAAACCAACATGACTACCTTGGGATCTCATTAAGAACTGTGAAAATTGCTTTGTCATTTGTCTATTGTCCCTAGAAGGAAGATAAAATTCCTCCTTTTTTGATGTTGAACCTGTAGTCTAGGAATATTTGTTTCTTTTCAGTCTACATAGTGTGAATATGCATATTTTCCTCTTCTAGTATCCACTGCAGATGACATAAAAAGGGAGAAAAAATTATGTCCGTTTGATCCACTTCCTGATAGGAACATTATCCATCTGTTCTTAATGGACTGTAATCAGCCCTATTTATTTTTGATTTTTTTTCCTAAAAGAAATTGACAAAGACAAAATTAAAGGCACATTTAGGATTTGAGAAAAATAGCTTCCTCATCATGAATCTCCACTAGAACAAATTTGTACCATGCTGCAGACCACATGAAAGTAATAGCAACAGATTAAAATAATACTCTTATAATCTGCAATCAAAACAGAAACAGTCACATTTGATTTCTGGTTCATTTACTTTCCAAAATATTTTTTTATCAAAGTAATAGTAATATCTATATACTAAAAAAAAAAAATAGAATTGGCTTATAAAATACTTAGAATGAGTTTTTTCCAGTACCATACCCCAAGTCCTGCTTCCTAGAAAAACTAATTTCAATTCTTTTACCTGTTTTTTTCCTGATAAATAGATATTTCCAAATTAAAAAGTTTTTATATGTGTATCAACTTGGTCTTTATGTATTGACCTTCTATTATGAAAGATGAGGATTTAGCATTGTTTCCTACCCCTTCTCCTCTCTCTTCTTAATGTTCTCCCAAATACACTTATATCATACTATTTAATTACATTAATATTCAGTCTTTATATTACTGTGTAAATATTAACTGATGAATCAAGTAGTATATATACCTTTCCATTATTATACACTTTTTATTTATTTTTCCAAGAGTTAATAATTGCATTTTTTCCTATTTGCATAATATTCTCTCTATCACTAATTCTTTCCAAACTTTTCTATGTAATTGTGAAACACCTTTCACCATCTTTTCCCACAGGGCAAAATATATCAGAGAATCAACCCATTCCATTTTTCCCTACATCTGTTTTGGAGTCCTCCTAGGCCTCCTATATGCACACAACTGCAAGGTGTGCATTCTCACACATTATGGTATGAACCGCACCTCCTACCCTCCTCTCCTTCCAAGTTGTGCAATGCAGCAGTGCTGAGCTCCCTTACTCCCTATCTACTTGTTCCAAGCTGCACTAGTTATTCTTCAGGCCTACTGTGTGCATATTGCTCTAGGTTTTCCTTTTTAATATCATCCTCAATATTGCCTTCCTCTCCCTGTATGTTGTTTCCTGTTTCCTGGATTTTGTATTTCTCTCTTGCTTCTCTATCTCATTTTGGTGGTACTCTCTTCTTTTAGGGTTCAGGAAAAGGTGTAAGGAATGTAAAGCTTGCATGTTTGACAGTGTCTTCATTTTAGCATCACACTTGCTTAATAGTTTGGTTGGTTATGAACTTATAGATTGACATGTTTTTCCTCAGAATTTTTAAGGCATTTCTAACCATTGCTTTTGAGAATTGCTGTGTCATCTTGTGTCCTGATCCTTTGTATATAAAGCTTTATTCATTTTCTTTGGAAGCACTTTATACCCAGTGTCATGAAATTTCATGGAAATGTGCTTTAGTGTGGGCATTTTTCCAATTCATTGTGCTTTTTTCTTGGTGCTCAGTAGTCCTTTCAATGTACTTCAGTTATGGGGAAACTTTGCAATTCTTACATAATTTTTTCTTACATTTTTTTCTCTTTTACCTAGAACATCTGTTATGTAGCTGTTTGACTTCTTGCATTGACCTCCTAATTTTCTTATCCTTTGCCCTGTTTTCCAACTCCCTTCTTTTGTTTTTTGTTTTTTTCTTTAAATCTTTCTGGGAGATTGTCTCAATTTAATAGTTCAAGCTTTAAATTCAAATTTGCATTTCAACTATTATTTTAACATTTCTGTCTTCTCTTTTTGTTCTTTGTACCCCATTAAAAAAAAACCTGTATCTTTTGTTTTGTGGATTAAATAGATTTTTATCTTGCAAATAATTGTTTTAACCTCATGATATTGTCTTCGTGTTTAACAAGTTCCTCTTATCTGCTGTCTTTCATGTTGGAGATATGCCTCAAATCTCTTGATTCTTGGCAACCATTCAAATTTAGGAATGAGGACTAAAATCTCATTGAAAATTTTATGGTGTATCTGTGAGTGAGAGGTTATTTATAAAGAGTAGGCCAGGAGCTTCACCATGGACCACTGAATGTGTTGCTGGCCTTTTCTCTGGTTATTTTTTTCAGTTATTAATTCTCCACTCTCCTGCTCGAGTGTCTGGCTGCTAGCATAGTGGGAACTGAGGTGGGAGAGAGGGCCAGGGACACCTTGTTCAGCATGTAGAATTTAACTTTATCCTCCTTTTCAGTGTGTTTCTTCACCTTTCCCTTCCTCATGGTTTTAGCCACTGGTCAATTTCTTTAATGACCAATACTCTACATTTCTTTCAAGAAGTTGTAGCTGCCTGGCTGTCTGAGGTGGAAGTTTGGGCCTGAGGGGAGGAACTGTCAGACTAGATCTGATAAACACTGCTGTTTTTCAGCTTACCACACACCAAATTCTTCTCTTCCACAGTCTTTCCAAAGGCAGTCCAGAATTTTGCAGTATAAACTGCTCCTGCTCACTGGTGTTCCTCACTGCATGTGCTGATATTTTAGTTTTCTCCACAAAATTAAGTATGTTAAAACTGATTCATTTCCTTCCTAACCCTTAAACTTTGTTGAGATCTCTTGCCCACTGTTTCCTCATTTTATTTTCCTTGTGTTTTAAAACTCCTTATTATTTTCTTATTGTCTTTTAGGTAGGGGTTCAGAAGGGAATGAACATAAATGTACATATAAAATCTACCATGTTGTACAGTAAATCTTCTAATAGAATTTACGTTTCATCAAAACTGCCTTATAGAAAATGTCTACCTGTTCAGATACTTATGAATCTTAATTCTGAAGGCTATTTCTGAACCTTTATAAAGGGTTGAAACTCTAAATTCCTTCCAAAAAACAGAGATTAAGAAGAAGTAACCAAATAATAATAAAGTCATTGCCTCTAGGGAATGGCTTTTAGTACTATAGTAGATAGGTGTGGAGAGGTAGGCAGAAGGATAGCTGTTTTTCCCTACAAGTCTTTTAGCCCTAAATGGCCTTTTAAATTAAATGCTCCTATTGCCTAAAAGATAAAAATTAAAATAAAAAAAAAACTCAAACAAAAAACAAAATTAAATTCAGGCCGATGTTATGCAGTAATCAATGTATCTCTTGCTGCAATGATGTTCAACAGTAAAGTTTAGGAAACTTTTGTTGTTGAGCAGATCCACTTGACTGTTAGATGAATTAACCAGAACCAGCCTGAACCACTAATATTTGAATGAATTAAGAAATTATAGGAAGCATCATCAACATGGTGACATAAGATAATCCCTGGAGAAGTCTCCTCTCAGAAACAATAAATAAAACAACAAATCCCATTTGCTTGGAACTCTGGAAGATGACAGAGACTGGAGAAGACTCCACAAATGCTGAATCAAAGAAATAGGAAAAAAAAACCTACCAAATAAAGGTAGGAGATCTAAGGTCTGGACCCCTCCCCCTCTCTGGGACCCATGAAGCTTAAGAGTCTCATAGAGGCAGTGTGGCCTGGGACCCTCCTGCCTGGATACAGACCATAGAGTCAGACAACAGCTAGTTAGAACCCCACACATATCAAAACACAGGAACCCAAGTCCACAGGGATCCAGGGCAGAACACAAGCAGCTGAGGAATGCTGCTTACAAAAGTGCCCCCAGGAACTTAAAGAGACCACGGCACAACTGATGGCAAGAGGAGCACAAACTCAACGCAGTCTCTGATTGCTGGAGCACCTTTCTGAATTGACCCTATCTGACACACTGGTGGTGGTGGTAGGGACCCTACAGGGATGGAACAGAAGCAGAAACACCCTATGATAAAAAGGTAGGGATAAAACTGAACTGCAGTAAGGCAGGACAGATACCAGAACTGAAAAGTGAAATGAAAAGGGGGCACTGAGGGAAAAAGAGACTTTAAACAAACCATAAGAGCTGGGGAGAAAATTCCTTACAAAAACAAACAGAATAGATCAGGAGACCCAGAGAAAGAAGAGAGGAAAGAAAGCTTTCTCTTAGCAGTGAAATAACTGTACATAAAAGTGTAATCTTAAAAATTGTACCAAATAGCCAGGGCAAGAATCAGGTGCAGAAGACCTGAGAAAATCTAAACAGTTAAACAAGGACTACACTGAAGGTCCAATATAAGTTGGACCAAGTGTTAAAGAAGACCCTTAACTCATAGTCAGTCTACAATAAAACCCTAGGCAAAAGATAGAAACTGACCTTCAGAGTTAGCACATCAAAATAATCAGATGTCCAGACATCAGCAAAAAATTAAAAGCCATACTAAGAAATAGGACGATATGGCTCAGTTAAAGGAAAAAATTAAAACTTCAGAGGAAACACAGAATTTGGAACAACTAATCAAAGAAGACCAAATAGGTCTTCTAAATCTTCAAGGAGAAAAAGGAAAATATGGATAGAAATAAACTAATGCTGGATATTGACTTAATGGTTATTAAGAAGACAATGTGTGAGCAAAGGAAGAATTAGAAAGTTTAAAAAAGAAACAACAGAAATTATGGGGATGAAAGGCAAAAGAGTGGAGATTAAAAATACACCAAAGGTATAAAACAGCAGATTTGAACAGTCATAGGAATCAGCAAACTAGAGGACAGGACAACTGAAATCAAACAGTCAGAAGAACAGATAGAGAATAAGAATAGAAAAAAATGAGCAGTGTCTCAGGGTCTTGAGTGACAGCATGTAACGTACAAATACATGCATCATGGGAGTCTCAGAAGGAGGAGAGATAGGAAAAGGGGAAGAAAGGATATTTGAGGAAACAATGCCCCAAATTTCCCACCTCTTATGAAAAATATAAATTTACTTACTCTAAACAGAATAAACCTAATAGACTTACTCTAAGGTACATACTAATCAGAATGTCAAATGTCAAAGATAAAGACAGAATTCTGAAAGCAGCAAGAGAAAAGTGATTTGTCACATGCTGGGGTCCTAAACAAGACTAAGTGCCAATTTCTCAGCAGAAAGCCTGGAGGTGAGAAGGCAATGGTATAATATATTTAAGGTACTGAAAGAGAAAAATTGATAGGTAAAAATTCTATATCTATCAAAACTATCCTTCAAAAATGAAGTAGAGTTTGAAACATTCACAGATAAACAGAAACAGAGAGTTTGCTATCAAAAGACATGCCTTACAAGAATTGCTAAAGGGAGTTCTTCAAGTTGAAAGGAAAAGACAGGAGACTGTCTTTGAACATTGTGAAGAAGTGAAGATCTTCAGTAAAAGTAACTAAATTAGTAAATGCAAAACCCAATAATACTGTATCCTCAATATACAACTCCACTCTTCAATTCCTATAAAAGACAGAATACAATTGAAAAAGAAAAATCATATTTCCTGATAACGGACATGCAAAATATAAAGAGGTAATTTGGGGCAAAAACAATATAAAAAGGGGAAACAGGGATATGGGAGCAGAGAACATGTATGTTATTGAAGTTAAACTGGTATCTTTTCAAATCAGAAGGTAATAGACATAAGTTCTGTAATACAAAACAAAGGGTAATCACAAAGAAAAGTATTTTAAAACTTTACTGAAACAGAAATGAGAAAAAGATCAGTCAGATACATCACAAAAGATTGACTGTACAGTAAAGGAGGTTGCAATAAAGGAAAAGAGAAAAAAAGATTTGACATATAAACAAGTACAAAATAGCTGAATTAAGTACTGCCTTTACAGTAATAACACTGAATGTTAATGGATTAAAGGCCCCAATCAATAGATGCAGATTGTCAGAATGGAGTAAAAAAGCATGATTCAGTTATATGTCACTTACAAGAGATTCACCTTAGACCCAAAGATGCAAATAGTAACCAAAAGGGTGCTGGGGTAGCTATAGCAACATTTGGCAAAATAGACTTTAAGTCAAAAGCTGTTACAGGAGACAAAGAAAGATACTATATAATAATAAAATGGAAACTCCATCGAAAAGAAATAATAATCATAATTACTTATGCATCAAAATATTTAAGGCAAACTCTGTCAAAACTAAAAGGAGAAATAGACACCTCAACACTAATAACTGGAGACTTCAATACAACACTCTTATCAATAGATAGAAGAAAGAGTTAGAAAATCAATAAGGAAACAGACAACTTGAATAATACAATAAATAAATGAATTAGCTCTAACAGACATACACAAAACATTGCACCCCCAAACAGCAGAATATATATTCTTTTCAAGTGCAGATGTATCATTCTCCAGGGTAGACCACATGTTGGGACATAAAACAAGTCGAAATAAATTTTAAAAGTTTGAAATTAAACAAAGCATCTTCTCTGACCACAGTGAAATGAAGTTGGAAATCAATAATATGCAGAGATGCATTGCTTGTTGGTACTTGGTAGCAATCCTTCAGTACCGAGGAGGCTCATCCCCGGGAATCATGTCTCACACTGGAGGGAAGCTATTGCTTTTATATGCTGAGTTCAGCTTAGAGAGAGGTTACATTTGAGCAACAAGGAGGCTCCCCATATGCAACTCTTAGGCACACTACATCACTAGGCTAAGTTTCAATTTCAAGAGCAAAGGCTCATTAGCATAGTCATCAATATCAAGGGTACTTAAATGGACCATCCTCCTTCATAAGTCATTGTCCCTGTACTTGGGGCATTCTTGTTCCATTAAAGAATATGGCAGAGCTCCCTCAGATGGGAATTTGATATTTTTTGGTTATTGTGTGAATCTCTGCCTACCGTGACAATGCCCCATGAACATTTGAACACATTTATATGCCTTATATGTATACTCAGGTCAACTTCCTTCCATGTATCCCCTCTCACTGACACCCTGCACCAATGATCCTCCTCTGTCACAGTTGTAACCCTTCTGTGATCTAAAACTTCTTCAAAAATGAAGCCAATAAAATAGCCACATACAATTAATAAGAAAATGAAGTAGTAATGGTAGTATTATACATAACAAGTAAAATACAGAAAGAATTGATAAAAAGTAAAAATAGAATATTTTAAAAACTTGGAATATTAAAAAATAATGAAAAAATATGTGAAGAAAAAAACTTTTTTTTTACATTTTGCCTTTCATCAATGTAAGACTGTTGTCCTGTATGTACGGTGACATTTTCTTCCATATATTCCCCCAGTGTCTTAATTTTTTTTTCGTTTTTTCTTAAAACACACACACACACACACACAAAACAACACCTTGACCAAAAGAGGGAAAATCTAAAGGCAAATGAGTTTGTATGGCTAAGAGAATTCAAAGTGACTCAGGAGGCCATCCCAGAGGTAGCGCTTACGCACATCTCAACAGGATCTCATTGACAGCCAAAGTAGATACGACCTCAAATAGTGAAGCTCCTTAGGGATATGGAGACATCCAGACAATATAGTCAGGATGAACAGATCAGGAATTTGGCTCCTTGCCAGTGGGCCCTAATCTGGTATTTATGCTCCCCAGTGTGACTGAGTTAGACTCAGCAGTGGTTTCCTTATGTATGACTCTTCTGGCCTTCTATTCAAACCTATAATTACTACTAGAGTTGGTAGATATACATCCAAGAGACTTAAATCTTTGGGTTGTCCATGTGCCAGCTGAGCCCTGAATCTCAATGGAGTTGCAACACCTACTCTCCAGTTCTATGGACTCACTCAGGACAACTAACAGGGAGGAGATGATGGACAAACAACATGCAAAGGAACCGAGAGTGCCTACAACTGCAATTGAGAGAGTCCCATCTATCAGATGTATGGGATCGAAGCCCTCCTCAATTAATGGTGGAGTGGGCATCACCATCCCAGAGTTCTCAGAATTGGGAAGTGAACTGTGAACTAAAATAAACTTACTAGTATTCTACAATAGACTACTTGTGATTCTAGCAATGGAGGAAATACCATTGTTGTAGGGGCAATCACCCATGGATGTTCTGGGGTTAGGGAGAGGGAAAAACAGGTGTAATGGGGGGCATTTTCTGAACTTGGGAATCATCTGAATAACATTACAGGCTATTATATATCCGGCCATAACCTACAGAGTCGAATGGGAGAGAGTGTAAACTATAATGTAAACTATAATCCATGCTTAGTGGCAATGCTCCAAAATGTGTTTATCAATTGCAATGAATGTACCACACTGATTAAAGATGTTGCTAATGTGGGAAAATGTGGGAGTGGTGGGGAGCGGGGCATATAGGAATCCCCTATATATTCTCCATAACACTTATGTTACCTTAACTCTCGAAGAAATAGACTGTCTCAATAGACTAATAGCAAATAAAGAGATTGAATCAGTGATGGAAAACCTTTCAACCAAGAAAATCCCAGGACCAGATGGCATTACAGGAGAATTCTACCTAACATTTCAGGAATAATTAATACCAATCCTGCTCAGAGTCTTCCAAAAAATTGAAGAGGAGGCAACACTACCTAACTCCTTCTATGAGGCCAATATCACCCTAATACCATAGACAGGTAAAGATGTTACAAGGAAATAAAACTATAGACCAATTTATCTTATGAATATAAATGCAAAAATCCTGAACAAAATACTTCCAAATTGAATCCAACAGCACATTAAAACAATTATATGCTATGATCAAGTGGGATTTATCCCAGGTATTAAAAGATGGTTCAACATAAGAAAATCAATTAATGTGTACACCACATTAACAAAACGAAGAGTAAAAACCACACGATCATCTCAATTGATGCATAAAAGACAATTAACAAAACTCAGCATTCTTTCTTGATAGAAACACTTAGAAAAATAGGAATAGAAGGAAACTTCCTGAACATGATAAATGGCATATATTAAAAACCCATAGCTCACCTCATACTCAATGGTGAAAAATTGAAAGTTTTCCCTTTAAAATCTAGAACAAGACAAGGATGCCTATGTCACCACTGTAATTCAACTTTGTACTGGAAGTTCTAGCCAGAGTAGTTAGGCAAGTAAAAGAAATAAAAGTTAATCAAATTTGAAAGGAAGAAGCAAAATTTTTCCTATTTGCAGATGACATGATCTGATATAGAGAAAGTCCTGAAAAATTACAACAAAGCTACTAGTGCTAATACACAAATTCAGCAAAGTAGTAAGGTACAAGATCAACACACATAAATCTGTAGTGTTTCTATACACTAGTAATGAGCAACTGAGGAGGAAATCAAGAAAAAAATTCCATTTACAATTGCAATTAAAATAATCAAATATCTAGGAATAAATATAATCAATTAGGTAAAGGACTTATACAGAGAAAACTACAAAACTTAATTACAAGAAAACACAAAGATCTAAATAAATGGAAGAACATTCTGTCTTCATGAAATGGAAGACTAAATATTGTTAAGATGTCAATTCTACCCAACACAATTTATAGATTCAATGCAATCCCAATCAAAATTCCGACAGCCTAGTATGCAGAAATGGAAAAGCCAATTATCAAATTTATTTAGAAGGGTAAGGGACCCCAAATGGCAAAAGTCTTTTTGAAAAAGATGAATGACTTTGGATGACATACTTCCTGACTTTAAAACTTATTACAAAACTACAGTGGTCAAAAGTGTATGTATTGGTTCAAGGATAAATATATAGACCAACAGAATCTAATTGAGATTTCAGAAATAGACTCTCACATGTGTGGCCAATTGATTTTTTGTCAAGTTCACTCCATTGGGAAATGATAGTTTTTCTTCAACAAATGGTGCTGGGAGAATTGTATACACATATGCAAAAGAATGAAGAGGACACCTATCTCACACCATATACAAAAATTAACGCAAAATGGATCAAGATTTAAATGCAAGAAACAGAACTATAAAGCTCCTAGAAGAAAATGTAGGGAAGTATCTTTAGGACCTAGTGTTAGGCAATGGTTTCTTAGACTTTACACCCAAAGTACAAGCAACAAAAGGAAAAAACAAAAAGAAATTCTACAAGTCAACAATCAAAAGACAAACAACCCATTTAAAAATGGGCAAAAAAACCACAAAAACTTGAATAGACATTTCTCCAAAGGGGATATACAAGTGGTGAAAAACCACATGGAATGTTGCTCAACATCATTAGCTATTAGGCAAATGCAAATCAAAACCACAATGAGATGCCATTTCACACTCACTAGAAAGGCTACTATTAAAAAAAAACACAGAAAATTGCAAATGTTGGAGAGGATGTGGAGACGTAGTGTAACCGTTGGGGAATTTGATGTAATTATGAATTCCAAAAATATAATTGGATCATGCCTGTAATCTGATCTGTTAATCTGGGCATGA
>JAQZBX010041407.1:0-22355 GCA_029593785.1 Cabassous unicinctus
CACCCGCTCATGGGGCCTGATGGCAGACCCGCGCGTGGAGCCTGGGGGGTTCACCCACTTGCGGGGCCTGGCAGTGCACCTGCCCGCGGGGCCTGGTAGCCCGCATGCCTTCTATATTTTTCTTTTCTTTATTTTTACCAGGAGGTCCCAGGGATCCAACCCAGATCCCTCCATATAGGAGACGGACACCCAACCATTTGAGCTACATCCGTCCCCCTGCTATATCTCTAAAGGTTGACCAAAATACCTAGAGTTACCGTCATTTCCCATACAGGATGGTCATGTAATAAATCAGGCTTAGTTTATCACCAGCATTCTAAAAACCAGACTTAGGGAGAAAAACTAGGTCTGGGGACATGGTTTCTTATATAGCGAATGTTTAGCCCACCCTGATTAACAAAAAAATCAGGACAGCGAGAATATTCACATTACATAGTATTTTTTTCTCTGATTTTCGGGGAGAAGATTGAGGACCAGATGCATCGCTGGGCTCATGACTCCCAGTCCTACCTACTTCCAAATCAGAAGGGTGTCGTGCGGGTAGTTACAGAGTAAAAGGTAGAACTATATATCAGGGCAGAGTCCAACCTCAGCCCCACACCCAGCCCTATAGCCTTTTACTTGGCCTTACAAAATTCTCCCTTCCTCCAGCACCACCAGGGCCAGGCTGATGCCGCTCTGCCCTTATCACGCCTCTGGCGTCTCACGAATCTCTAATTCACTTTACTGCACGTAAATTGAATTCTCTTTCATATATAGCTTTAACCTATTTAATTGGAGCCCTAATTTACTTTTTTTTAAGGGGGTGAAAAACACACTTTTAACTTTACAATGGACTAAAATTATACCTTATGAAAAGACGCGATTGTTTCCTGACCATGAACTTTTGCTTTTATGAATTGCTAATTTGGTTAATGGGCTCATTCTGCTCTGAAATTTGCATCTTGAAAATTACTAGCTTCGACAAGTCCTCTGTGTACAACCTGGTTTGCACGTTTTGTTGTAAAGGTCACATTTGACATCGTAAAACAGCGGGCCCTTTTGAAAAGGTACAAATGTAAGAAATTAAGTGGGCCCCTTGGTATAATGTCATTGTTAAGGAGGGAAGAAAGATTTTTGAGTTAATTTTTATTCATATTGTTTACGCGTGTGCAAGCTGAGCTCAGTTCCGCGCGGGTCCCTTCTTGCGCCTGCCAGATTATCGGCTTAACTTGCAATTCGGGGTACCAGCGGCTGGAAGAGTTCTGCCCCAAGCACCGGTGGAATGAGGAGTGTCTTGAATCAGTAAAGGAATTAATAAATAAAATAGAGAGTGCCAATATCTCCATCTCAGGCTGTGGGGAAAGCAGATGGGGCATCAAGCCATTATTTAAACATTCTGTGGGGACCCTGTACCCAAAGATTCAACAAAGTGTGGGACAAGAGTCAGTCATGACTCTTTCACCACCTGATTGATGTGGGGTCCACAGCTGGGCTCCCCTAGGCACAACACCTACCCTCGGGCTGCAGTGGGAGGTGGCAGAGGTGGGCCAGAAGACAGGGACAGATCCGGTGCCTAGGGGAGGACACCCCCTTTCCACTTCCTGCCAGGGCCCCAGGCAGTCCCTCAGAGGCGGCGCCGGGCATGCTGCGCCGGGCATCAGGGCGGACTTCAGGTTCCAGGCCGCGGTTAGGTGGATCTCGCCGGACACAGGGAAGGACAGAAACTCCGAGTAGAGTCCTGCTCGGATTGCACTTGGGATTAGACAAGCCCTAGGAGGAACTGGTGTGTGAGCGCGCAGCGAGGGGGGAGATGGGCAAGGAACCTGCGTCGTTGTTAGAGACCCCCCCCAGGGACCAGGCTTGGGAACAGGAAGCACCTCGCCTCGAGGACGGCCTCCTGCCCCAGCCCTGGGTAGCACGCACAACTGCAAGGACACCATCTCGTCACAAAGGACGAGAAAGAAACAAGGACCCCTCCGGGAGCACATGGGGCCTCCCCACCCCCACTCCCTCCTTCTGTAATTACCTCTAGTAAATTCCCCATTCATCTGCTCGCCGCTCTCTATTCAGCGAGCATGTGCGGCTGCGATGCCCGGGAGAGGGGGGCTACGGGCACATTCAAGTCCGCACAATCTCCAATCACCGCACCTGATGGTGATGAGCACTTGCTTATGTGAAATTTTCATTTCAATCCCAGCTTCAGATTGCAGCATTTCACAGCAATGCTCCCAAGCACTTACACACAGAAAGCTTTTCATCTTCCAAGTCCCGCACAAGTGTTACCTAATTAATGTTCAACAATGTTACCAAACCTCCCTCTTTTAAAACGGATCAACCTGGAAAGGTCCGGAATTAAGGATTTTGATCTCAAATGGATTGCTTTCATGTGTTTCGGATAATTCACACAGCTGCTTAAAGACAGATATCCATCGACTATCAACAGGCCCGAGTTTGAGTAGCTACACAAATAAACCTTCCCTTATCTCTCCTGGCAGCCTCCCTTTGCCTGCTTGGCCGGCGAAGGGATCAGGAGTCTCCCTCACACGCGGATTCGATGAGCGCTTGGGCTGTGGAATAAACGCCCCAACCTGGCTACTCAGAGTGGTCCAGGGCCCAGCACCCTCAGGGCTCCTTGGAATGTATTAGAAATGCAGAATTGAGAGCCCCACCTCAGGCCAATTGAGTCAGAATCTGCATTTCAGCCAAATCCTCAGGCGATGTGTGTGCACGTGAGAGTGTGAGCCGGGCTGGCCTTCAAGGCCCTTGGTGAACTGACCTGTTCCTTCTCGGGCGCTGGCTCCTGTACCTGCCCCCTCGCTCTGTTTCACTGGCCTCTCTGCTGCACACATTGCCCCAGCTCAAGACTTCGCCCTTGCTGAGCTGCCTGCCCAGGGATGCTTCCCCAAACCCCGGCAGGGCCAGGCTGCTGCGGGGTACACCTCCAGGGGGCGCAGCCTACGTGAATGGCAGCCCCCAGCAGCCCAACTCGACACTGCAATATGAGCGGTGCCCCCAGGTCCGTGCAAGGACCTGCTTGAGTGCCACCTCTCCCAAGAAGCCTTCCCTGCTCACCATTATCTAAAATAGCCTCCCATCAACCTTCTCCCCTCACCCGGCTTTGTTTCCTTCACAGAGCTTACTACTCCCTGACATTCTACTATAGATCTGTTTATTTCAGTTTTGCTTGCTAGAATCCGGTGGCTGTGAGGTCAGGGCCTTTGTCTTTCTCCCCACTATACTCTCGGGACCTAGAATAGAGCCTTTAGAATAACTGGTACACAATCTGTGCATGTGTGTGTGTATGTGTACACGTGTGTGTGCATGTGTAAGGTTGAATAATCTCTCTCCTGAGTCACAATAACTTGGGATCAATAAATAGATGGAACTTTTCTGCAAAGTAACCCCTTTCCTTTCTGCAGACTCCTGGATGCTATGGAAATGAGCAGCCCTGCAGGGAGTGGTTCTGTCCAGCGCAGTGCCGAGGAACGGGCCCCTGTGCCAAGCCTGGGCAGGTGGCCACTTCTGCTCCTGGGCTGCTACTGAGGCCCCCTTTACATTCTGCCCATCTTGCCAAGCTGTGCATACACCAAAGGTGACGCACACAGTCCCCATCATCTCCACCCCAGCACCCTGGAAAGAAATAGCCAAGTGCCCGGTGATTGGAAGGCAAGGCTCTGTTCTGGGAGGAGTAAAGGAGACGCTTAGCTAGTCTGGGTAGCACGGCATTTCACACGGCAGCAGAAAACAGCTCATAACCAAATACCACGTGGCTTCAAAGGTACACGATGAAGGAGCTGATGATCATAAGGAGAAAGGAGTGCCATCAACTTGGAAGACTGGAAATTATGCCTATACCCTGCCAAACACTAAAGTAAACACATACCCCAGTGCTAATCAGGGACCCCTGCCTCAAATACCTACAGTCTGGCAGATAATGTACATGAGTAAAACAGGGCAGATATAGGGAAAATGCAGGATTAGAATGATGAAGAATAGAAACTGACCCTGATGCTTGGTGTTAGGGACACAATAGGGAGTGGTAGAGACTGCGGCTAATAGAATTCATGTTCCTTCTAAAGGTGACAGCCACCACGCAGTTCCAGTTCACTAGTGCCATGTAGGAACATGTGCCCAGGGTTGTCAGACCCTCTGATTTCCCAAGAAAAGCAATGAATCAGGACTTTTAAAAAAAAAAAATTCATGGTTTTTAAACATTGACAAGAGACTCAAAAACTTACCAAGTCTGCAAGCAAAATAAAATACATCAGTGTATGAGACACAGCCCATAGGCCAGGCTTGTGGGGAAAACACCTTAGATATTTGAAATTCCAGCCTCCGTGTAGCTTTCCGTCAGCACCACTGAGTAGTTAATAGGTGCACATAGGCACAATTGCAGAACATCTCCCAAGATAGAAAGCCAAGGAGAGGAACAAGTGGGTAATGAAAGCACGTTCTGCCTCCAGATGAGATACACGTGGAACTCATTTCCTAGCCTAGGGGATCCAAGGTCACAAAGCCTCAAGGGCTGAAATAAGTAGAGGAGTGGGGAGAGGGGACTAAGCAGAGAGGGTAAGTACTGGGCTCAGCATTCTTAAGAACGCTGCGTAAGTACGCTATTCCTTCTGCAAGGGTATGCTGTTCCTTCCTCCTACCTGCAGGAGGAAGAATGGCATTTTCTGCAGGATCGAGGAGGGCTTCACAAAGGAGGCAGTGTGTGAGTTGGGTCTTATAAGATACTTAGGAGTTTGTTCAAAGGGAAGACAGTGACAGAAGAACCATGGATCCCAAAGCATCTTCCCTTCCTACTTTCTCTGAGCCCATTCAGCCCAGAACCCAGCTCCTCTCTTTTCCCTTCCTCGGCTGCTTCTGGAACCAGCACATGGTCCTACTGAAGCTTCATGGCACAGAGAGCCAGTATCCATGGGGACAGACAGGGAATGTAAAAATCTGCTCTCATCAATGACCCTTTCCAACCCTCTGCACCTAGAATCTACGGGGAATACAAAAAATTCTGAATATTGGATGTAAAGGGAGGGGGAGACACAATCCCACTTTCCCATCTCTCATCTAGACCCCATTCTGGATCACTACCAGGGAAGTATTGTTTACTGGGGCGGCGGGGGGGGGGGAGGCAGGGGGCGCGGCAGTGGGGACTTCCCAGGCAGCAGCTGGCAGAGGTGGAAGGCAGGCAGCCTTCCTTATGCCAGGGGCCGCCTGCCCACGAGCCGCCTGTCAAGAACCAAGCACCTGTAGCATCGTAGTCACAAGCCACACTGAGGCAGGACGGAATTGTGGTGCTTGGGTCCAGAAGCCTGTGTTGCAGTCCAGGCTTTCACCTACCACGTGGGAGATGGGGGCCAAGGTATCCAAAGCCTCCAAGCACCACTCACCTTAGCTATAAACTGGCAGCAAGAACTGCACCCCTTGTAGGGCTGTGGTGGGTATTAAATCATAATATATGTACAGCACTGAGCATAGTTGTATAGGAATAGGAAATTCTCAGTAAACATTAGCTATAATTCCTCTTGCCTTCAGTTGTTTAGAAAAGACACCCCCTTATGGGGGGGGGGTTGTCCATTTTACCCAAAAGATGGTACAGCCATAGAAACCTTTCAGAGAGAAGATATTTCAGGAAACTACTGTCATTTCCTCCAGGGGACAGTCAGTGACCTTAGTGAAAGGGTGGGAGAGGTCCCTGGAACCCAGCCAGGTATACCCCAGCTCTACCAGGACAGAAGGTCTGCAACACGGTAACATGGGTTCGCCCCCGTTGCTGCCCAGGTATATGACTCTCTCCACCCCCAGGGTGCCCTGCCCCTTCGCTTCCTCAGCAAACTATTGCATCGGCCAGATGGAGAGGGACAAGTGGTCTCAGTGCCCTGCTCAGTGCCAGCCACAAAGGGGCCACTCACCAAATAGCTAAAATTGATGAGCAGAGAACAAACGCTATATCGACTGAGCTCACACTGGGCGCCAGCACTGTGTGAAGCACATCAGAGACTTCCGTTCATTAACCCACAGCAACCACAGCGATTATTATTTTTATCATCTGAGGCTGGGACGTTGGTTCACGTGCAAAGGGTCACTTCCTAGGAAGCAGCAGAGCAGGAATTAGACCCCTGGAAACCTGCCTCCAGAGAGTACTTATCTAACTACTAAGCTCTGACTAAATAAATTGGGGTGGGACAGGGAGATTGTTCTAGAAACTCGCCACATTTGCACACTCTGATTGAGGACCCAAAGCTTAATTGATAGAGGCCGTTTGAAAGCCTGCTTTAGGTTGATTTTCTTCTTTCTCAGCGGCATGTCAGCTGCTGCCCGGCATGATAGCTTATTTAAAATATCGGGAGAAATAAGATTCACTGCGAAATTAGTTGTAGACAAGCTCAGAAACTGCTAATGATGCAGAGATAATAAGGGGATTTGCAGAAAACACTGATATTGCATTATGATTAGTGAGCAGTGCTTCACCCCTTGAAGCCTGTGGGGCTGGGTTCCCACAAGAAGAACAAATGCATATGCATTAGCCGTGCACGCTGGCAAATCCCGGCTCTTGGAGCCAGCCGGCTCAGGCCTCCTGGTCAGAGGCTCAGAGCTCAGCTCTGATTTGCAAAAATGATTAATATGTGGGTTTTGAGAATGAGAAATGTTTACTTCCTAGGCTGGGAGAAACCAAAGGCTGGTCCTAAATCAAATTCCCATTTGAAAATGAAAACAAGCAAGGGCAGCTCTGGAAAGGAGCCTTGCAGTCTTGCCTGGTTCGCTGCCCAGGGTGCCTTCAACAACTCTTCCCGCTGTGATCCCAAGCCGACCAGGGTCTTCACTAGTTCAATACGCCTGCACACGTCCAGGAGAAGGTTGTCAGCCAGAATACACTGGAGTGGCCACGCCAGCCGGTACACCTTTGAAATCCCTGCCATACCAATTAGCAAATAATGGGTGCCCTGACCTTGCCCAGTGACCCTGAGATCACCCTCTCAACTTGTCCATGGCCCAGCAACTAAAAAGTTAATGTCTGGTAAAAGGCGGTGGGGAAGGGAGGGGTTCCTTCAGATGCTTCAGGTCTAGTGCTTTGGCCAATATCCATTCTGATTAACCAACGCCCCCGCCTTACAGGTTGTTAAATATTTTGGGTCTCCATGTACGAACTCAGACATGCCCATTAGAAGTATCCAAAACATGAGAAAAGGGCTATATTCTAGAAATCTGATAGGCTAAACCCTCTAAAGGAGCCTCAAACCAACAGCCTGCTACAAATCAACAGGCCCTCGAATTGACCCTCATCCGGCTCTGGCTGCCTGTCCCTCTCAGCATGTACAAATGTGCCCAAGATGGCAGCCTGTTTGTGCACCCAGGAAGTGTAATTTGGCCAAGTTACAGTTTCTGCACTTTTTGGCAAAGAAGGGGAAATATGCAAATTGTATGCATGTCAATGACTAAGTCACCTGCATAATGAGATGCCAGAAAGTTTGAGGCTAAAACACTGATTTACATGAAAAACAAATCTGTATGGGATACATATTTCTCTCCTTCACATCTCAACACATTTGTCACTCAAAGCCAGAAGGCACCACTCAACAAAGTCCCTGCTGTCCCTGGCCCTATTTCATTCCTCTAGCTTTCTGCTTTACTCCTAGAGGGATGGGGACCACCAGGTGTTCACAGCATATGCCGTGCCTTTGCTGCCTGGGGAACTACACTCAGAGAGAAGGACAGGCTGGGGGTACGCAGATTCCCACCACGTCAAAACTGGTCGTGCTATCCTTGTTTGGAATGTGAATCGTTTATTCAACGTGTGCCATGGGTTCGATACACCTGATGAGCTTGAGATTCTCTCCCATGGCTGACCACCAGTGCAAACAGTCCTTTTCTTTTAAGTGTAAGAAGTGCACAAAGATCAAAGGTGGAAATATTCAAGATAGATGGAAGAGGAGGGATGGTTCCATGATGGACTGTGATTACTGTTTGGGGCAGCCTGGCACAGTTTTTCTCCATTTCCCTTCTTCTATCAACAAACCTGCAACCTTATTGAGCACATGAGTAATCATGTGACCCCATCCTGAACAATCATGGTAATCCCCTTCCCCTGGACACACTGATTGGTGGAGGGGTAAGTGAATGATCCAGGGATAGCCAATCAGAATCCTTCCTAGGAGTCATTGCTAAATGCTGAGTAAAAGGTTCTCTTTCCTCTGGTTGCTAAATAGCAGGTCATCAAGCCAAGGAGCTGGTGGTTTTCTTCTCACCACCTACGCCATCTGAAAAGAGTCTTTCTCCAGAATGAAGCCAATCAGAAACGAGCAGGAATAAAATCCAGGTGGAGAGAACATAGTGGTGGCTGAGTCCCGGCTCCCCACCTCCACCCCCACTGGTGTGCCCTGCACTTCTTAACCCTCTGAGCTAGCCAGGATGCTTCACAGCTATGTGAGCCAATCAGTTCTCCCTGGCTGAAACCAGATGAAGCAGAGCTTCTGTCACCAAAAAGTACTCATTTGTACTAGTTCAAATCTAGAAAGGATGGATATATATCCTTAACCATGCTTAGGTATTTGATAAAATACATTCAGTATTTTGTACAAGTTCTTTAATTATGTTTTCCCCCTTTGCAATTTAAAATGATTAATTAGCTTAAATCTAATAAGTATCCAATTAAAGCTAAATAGTTCCTATTTTTGTCTCAATTGTAATTGAAACCCCTGCTTTTTATCACTTGTATCAGCACTTTAATTTGCCTGTTTTCCACTCTATAAAATATTAGGGGCAAAAGTGGAATAAAATAGTCAAATAATTGCACTGATGCTGCTGTAAGGACACAATTGGAGATTGCCAAAACAGAAGCAGTAGCTGGCAGGGACACCGGCATGCAATAACCCAAAATGTTCATTTGTCAGCTAATGTATACAAATCTGAATTTGCCTCATGAAAGAAGGTTAGGCAGTGCCTACAAAAGGTAAAGAATGAGCATCACTTGAAAGTTGGACCTCAGAACCAGCAACCAGCACCTCTAAATAGCAGTAGAGGAAGCATCACCGTTATGCTCACACTGGGTTTGCTGATGGTAGAAATCGGCCATCAGAAGAAGTGCATCTATCTAGGCTTTGGGAAAAGAAATGACAAGGGTGTGCTTTCTGGGAGAGGAGTGGCGCTTTCATTTTAGCTTACACGGGGCTTAAAGAGTTATGATTGCAGGGCCTGTGCAGCAACAGATGAATGGATAAACAAACTGGTCAAAAAAAAAAAAAAAAACCAAACCTGTGGTCTAGCCATACAATGGAAAATTATTCAGCCATAAAAAGGAATGACGTTCTGATGCGTGCTATAACTTCACAATCTGATATATGGATGAAACTCAAAAACATTAAGCTGAAAGAAACTAGACATGAAAGGTGTCATATTGTATGATTCCATTTATAGAAAATATACAGAATAGGCAAATCTATAGAGACAGAATGCAAATTAGTGGTTTCCAAGGACTGGGAGGGGAGATAGGGAAGGGAAAATAGGAAATAACTGCTTAATGGGTCTGGGGTTTTACTTTGGGGTGGTGGAGATTTTTGTAACTAGATAGAGGTGACGGTTGCTCACATTGTGAATGCACTGACACTGAAATACACACTTTAAAATGGTTAACATTATGTCATATGAATTTCACTTCAATAAGTTTTTTTTTTGTTTTTTTTGTAAAAAGTTGATTTTAAACAAAGACGGCAGGCTCTGGAATCAGATGGCCTGGGTTGCTTTCCCAGCCCTGTGTTTTACTCGATGTGTTTGAAAAAGATACTTAACTTCTCTAAGCTTCAGTTCTCCTACATCTTCAAGAGGAAGAGTAACGGTACCGGCTTCGCAGGGTTGACGCAAGGGCAAGTTGGAGACCGTCTTTGTAAAGGGTTAGCATCCGCCACATATAGGGAGCGCCCACAAAATCACAGTTAGGGGTGCGCTACCTTCACCCCTCCCAGTGTCACCGTCCACGCTCCGAAAGCAGAACACACGATAAACACAGGCTGGGTTAGGCGGCTTGTGGCAGAGACTGGGAATGACCGTTACTTCTGAATGAATCACCCATCAGTATTACCTGTGATGGCAGAATTCATCTATTCCTGAAAGGCACTAACGCCTCTGCCTCTCTGAAAACCAGAATACAATAACAACCACAATCACGAAAACGATGGCTCTCATTTACCGAGGATACTGCTATACTCAGCACTGTTCACCAATTTAACTTGATCCCTGCCACCCAGAGTAGGTATTATTGCTTCCATCTTACAGAGATGTAGAGACACAGGCCCAGGGGACAGCTCAGAGAGGTGGCATGACTTGCCCAAGGGTCATGGTGAGTGAGCTGAAATTTGAACCCTGCAGTTTTGATTCCAAAGTCCATCCTTGTTCTCGTATATCAGGTGATGACTAGTTGAGTTGCCTCACTGACATCTCTCCTACTATCAAATAATAACAATAGTAACGGGAATCGAAGTAGTAGTAATACTACTAATAATAATCTATCACAAAATAACCGAAGGAATATCAAATTCTCAACCTGGGGAGCTCTGCCACATTCTCAAACGGATCAGCAAGAATCCCCCAAATACAGGGGCAATGACTAGTGAAGGAGGATGGTCCATTGACGGGCCCTTGATATTGATGACTGTGTGTATGAAACTTTACTCTTGAAATTGAAACCTAGCCTAGTATATAATAGGGTGCCTAAGAGTTGCCTCCTGGGAGCCTCCTTGTTGCTCAAATGTGGACTCTCTCTAAGCTGAAGTCAGCATATAAATACATTACCTTCCCCTCAGTGTGGGACATGATTCCTGGGGATGAGCCTCCCTGGCACCAAGGAATACTACCAAGCACCAACTAACAATGCAAGTGGAAAAAGACCTTGACCTAAAGGGGGCAAAGGTAAAGACAAATGAGTTTATATGGCTAAGAGACTTCAAGCGAGTTGGGAAGTCATTCCAGAGGTTACACTTATGTACATCTCAGCAGGATCTCATTGACTGCCAAAGTAGATACTACCCCAAACATGGAGCTCCTGAGGGCTCTGGAGACATCCAGACACTATAAGCAGGGCAGATAGCTCAGAAGTTTGGTGCCTTGCCAGTGGGCCCTACTTTGGAATTTATGCTCCCTAGAGTGACAGAGTTGGACTCAGTTGTAGTTTCCATACACATGGCTCTTCTGTCCTTCTATTTGAACCTATAATTACTACTAGAGTTGATAAGTGTACGTCCAAGAGACTTAAATCTTTGGACTGTCCATGTGCCAGCTGGGCCCTGAATATCAACAGAGATGCAACACCTAATCTCCAGTTCATTGGTCTCACCCAGGACTACAAACATGGAGCTGATGATGGACAACCACCATACCAAGAAACTGAGAGAGTATACAACTGCAAGCAAGAGAGTCCCATCCATCAGCCCCATGGGATCACAGCCCCCTCTCAATTAGAGGTGGAGTAGGCATCAACATTACAGATCCTCAGGATTGGGGAATATATAGTAGACTTACTGGTATTCTGCTATAGACTTATTGTGATTCTAGCAATGGAAGAAATTATATCATTGATGTGGAAGCAGTGGCCACTGGAGGTTCTGAGGGCAGGAAGAGGGAAAAATAGGTGTAATACAGGGGCATTTTTGGAACTTGGGAACTGTCCTGAATGACATTACAATGACAGATACAGGCCATTATAAACCTTGCCATAACCTACAGAATTGGGTGGGAGAGAGTGTAAACTACAATGTAAACTTTAATCCACATTTAGTAGCAATGCTCCTAAATGTGTTCATCAATCGCAATGAATGTACCTCACTAATGAAGGATGTTGTTAATGTGGGAAAATGTGGGAGGTGTGGGGAGCGGGGCATATGGGAATCCCCTATATTTTTTATGTGACATTTGTATAATCTAAGTATCTTTAAAATCATCATCATCATCATCTACTGACTGTAGTGTGTGGCTGTTGTCATGCTAGTGGCGTATGTGCATTCTGAGGGCACACACAGCAAGCCCCTCCCTTTGCTATCTGCCTTCCCTAGCTCCCTAACTTCAACAGGATTGGGAAAGATATCTCAGACATCCAATCCCCACTGCTATCTCTGGACAGAAGCTTACCTAGAGCAAACTTGTAGAGGCTGAGCCCTTCTGTGCAATGTGGTGATGCCATTTCCCTGTCTGCCAACCTATCGTTGATGTGGCCCTATCAACACCCCAGCGTCCACCCCAGGAAATGACCTGTACCGGGAGTTGCCTTCAGACAAACTCTGGCCTCTCAAGAGAAAAACTCATGCAGGCAATGGTCAATTTCCTTCCACCAGACTCTGAATATCTTTATTTCATCCAAGAAGTATTCAGTAAGCACCTACTATGTACCAAAGCCCAATACTGGTTTACAGGGAGAAAGGTAGAAGAAAAAAATGGAGTACGGCATCAAGGAGCTTCCACTCTAGGAGGTGGGAAACATGAAAGCAGATAAGCACAGCAGTGTGAGGTGAATTACACATAACAGAGGTACAAATGCAATGGGCACACAGAAGAAAGACTTGAGTATGGTGCCTCGGAGAAAGCCTCAGAGAGCCTTGCCAGTAATATCAGTTGTCAAATCATCATCATCATCATCATCATCAGAAAAAACTCTGACACACGACCAGTTGAGCTTTGTTTTCATTACTTTTTAAAATCGCATATGTAACATCACCAAATATCTACAGTCACCGTTTTGGAAACTGGTTTGGCCATTTGTCATGGGCAACCTCCAGATGCAAGTGTGTGGCCTTACCAAGGGAAATGACTTCACCACCCTTCTCCTCCCTCTCAAATGCCAAGTGTTGCCATTCTGCAGCTGTTCTGCAATAGACGGAGGCGAACGCAGCAGAAACCATGTAAAAACTGTGTTTGGCTGTTAAACATCAGCACCAAAATATTAAAAGCTCAGGCTGCTCCTCTCTGAAATGACCCTTTGTTGCCTCTCCTCAAAGGATCAAGTTACAAGGCGAGAGTTAGGGGTCAGCTTCCCAGATCCCACCTGGATTTGAACGGCAAACCCATGCCCTTCATCAGGGCAGAAAGAGCAGGACGAAGCGGTCTTGTCTCGGGGCAATGCTGGCTGCTGAGGGCTCTGGCACCAATCAAGGGAGGGCCAAGTCCTCCCCATGGGGACCAAGTCCCTGAGGTGATGCGCAAACAGTTTTAAAAACATTTGTAAATATCATGGTTATTGTGATTATCAACCCGACATCGGGGAGCAATGTCTGAAGTCCCAATGCCTCCTCCTCTCTCTCTCTTCCTGCAGAAGGCACCATACCTCTGAGCCTCTGATGCTCAAATGACGGCTGAGGGGTGGATGGAGGCTGATGGAGAAAACAGGGGGCCCTGGCAGGTATCTGCACTAAGCTCCTGTAACAAGCATCCCCAGGACCTGGAGAGGTCCTATCCCCAGGCAAATAAGAGGAGCTACCAGGCACTCAGCGCTCCTGGGAGCTAAGTCCTAACAAGCATTAGCTCTGAATTCTCCCTACTACACCTTAAGATGGATATTTTCATGCTCGTCGAGATTATGATTTGGAAACTGAGCCTTGAGGGAAAGTTGGTGAGAAGCCAGGATTTGACCCCAATTCTAATAGACTCCAAACTCTGTGCTCTTAACCATTTGGCTCTGTTGCCTCCAACTGAATACAAAGGAGACTAAACTAGAGACTCGGTAAAGACAACCCTAAGCTAGGAGGAAGGACAAGAAAAACAAGGCTCAAGAAGCCACCATCCTAGCCAGGACTCCAGACAGAAGCCAAAGCCAAGAACTTCCTCATGAGCAAGGGAGAGAGCTGCGGCCTGTGTCCTCAGCTCAGCTGGCTTCCCACACGCTGTGCTGACACTGGAGCCCACTCCTCTCTTGTTACTGAGGTTTTCTGGTGCTTCAAGGGCCCATGCACTCTGCTTTGGGCAGGGGCTTTGAGTCTGTGGGTAATGTCAAGGTCCTCTAAGAATCTGTAGCCAAAGTCCTGAAGATCCAGTGGAGGATGTGGCACATGGCCAGCAGTCAGCTGGTTCGCCATGGTGCAGCTGGGCAGGCTCTTTAGCCAGGTCTGTTCCGTTTAGTTGTCACATTCATTCTGATCGTCGGGATCCAAGTCCTGCCGGTTGTAGAATATTAGAATTTCACCCTGGTCCATCCTTAGAATATTGGTGATTGAGGATACAGGGAGGGTCTTCCAGGATCCCTTTTGGGCTGAATCCAAGTGTCCCTGTCACCACTATGAGTCCTGAAGCCTTACACCCTCAATATGTTATAAATAGAGAAGGAAGAGTAAAGTAACCTCTTCCCTTTAGAGCACCACAATTTGTCTTTTCTCGTTATTGCTTATTGCTGCTCTCTTGCATTTGTTTGTTCTATGATGGGTGCTTGAGGCTTTGAGAGCATCATTAGAAACACATGTAATCACACCCGCACTTACTCTGATGACATTTGGCATCAGCCATGACTTGCTATCCACACAAAGCTGCAAGACTCTTTTGTGCATGATCTGACTTAGCCTAGGACTCAGTTGTTGCAGGGCTCGTTAGAGCTCACGGAGAAGCAGGGCCTGGGGGATCTCGTTTTAGCCACAGGGAGCAGAAGTCATGAGGATGCTCCTAGCTGACATTTCTTGGGGGTATGCAATGCTCTCATTAGAGCCTGGCAGGTAAGAAACCAGGGGCTGCTCTGTCAGCCCTGGCTTGCTAACCAAAGATCCAAATAGCAACCAAGATTTCCTCCACTACCACCTATCCCCACTCTCTCAGTTGAAGGTTCTTGGGGTGTCTCCACTCTTGTTGGGAATGAAGACAAAGCAATAACACAAGGAGATTTCAGGCCTAGGCCATGGGCTCCTTCCTAGAGTTCAAATGCTACTTTCCTCTTCCCACCCCAGAGCCCAGGACCCTAAACTTTATCAATGATTCCTTTTCCTCAGAACCCAGGAACTCTTCTAATTGGGTTCTCAATGGGGAAGGAGTCATAAAGGGCAGAAATAAGGAACAAAAAGAAAGGAGAGGAATTTAGTCCCATATTCATGGTAGAGACTGACTTCACCAATTTATAGGTCGTTTTGATCTTCTGAGTTCTTTCTCAATAGACGATTTGATATGAAGGCAGCTACCAAGAGCCAGATATTGAACTGACACTAGCACTGAAATACTAATTGTGAAGATGGCAGAGGAAGAAAGACCATTACACTGACACTAATTCACTCAGTACTCATAAGGAATTCATCTCTCAGGTGACAGTCATGATAGCACCTAAAGCTATGAGAATGCCTCTAAGCACTGCTTTGGGCACTTCTCAGAAGTTTTCATTATATACTATTTTACACAAATATTGTGTAATTGGAATATCAATTTACTTCTTAATATTCTTGTTATTTATGAGGTTAATTCACTTCTGAAGGTTTAAAAACTTTATATAAAAAATCTAATTATTCATTTTTAGATCTATTGCTTTATGACTAAAGCTATAGCATTTTCTGTCTTTTACAACTGATTATTCTCTTGGATAAACACATACACACACACGCACGCGTGCAAATTATGACCACAATGGTTAAAAGACATAATCCACATTTGTGGGGTTCATAATTTAGTTTATGTTTTGTAAAGTCTACCTGGTTGATTGTATTATTTAGTACCTCCATGTTCTATTTATTTGTTTACTAGATTTGACACACCAATAATATGAGAAAATTTTGAAAAGAAAATGGTAATTCAGTGCAACACCATGGGATATGATAGAATCTTTTTCAGTTCACATCATTTAAAATTATGTAGCTGTGAAGCTGAACTTTAAAAAAAAAAAAAGAAGCTAAATTATTTCTAATAGCAGAATTTTTCAGCATCTTAATTTGAGTAAAAGAAAAGGTTTAAATAGATTTGAGGGCTTAAATACTTCTGAGGAAAGCAGGGACTGCAAAGCCAGGATGTCTAATTCACCTAAAAGTAATTAACGAAGAGTAAGTTAGATCATTATTTCATCCAAGATCATAATTTAAAAGGAAGCTGATTTATCTGAGCTGATTGGGGCTTTCAATCCCAACAGAAATGTAGACGCTTGCCTGTTAAGGGGAGAACAGAAATGAGACCCAATTAAGCAAAATTCTTTCTTATGGAAAAAAAAAATGATTTAGATAAAACGATAGCTCAAATGTGCTCAGAAGGGAGCAGAGGAAAGCAAGAGAGTTGATTTTTTTAAAAAAAACTTCTGGTTTAAACCTCAGTCCAGCTCACAAGTAAGATTCATCACAAGAAAATAAGAGAACCTATTCCTACCCAAGCGTCTGATCATGACCAGCTGTTTTGAACTGGTGAGCATGGGGGTTCATATTAACACGTGATGTCTGCGTCCCACGGGGAATGGGTGCTGGGGGCAGAAATGGCGTTAGTGAAGAGGTAGCAGCAGGATTCCTGAGCTTTTGTGCTTAGCACCTCACATGTCTGGGGTTTGATTAGGCCAAGGAGTCTCTCTCTTTGCTTCCCATTGTAACGTGCTTCCAAGCAAGCACAGCCTATGTCGGCTTACTCACGACTGTGCACTGTATCTTCAGTGGTGGTTTATTAACTGAGTCTTCTTTCCTTCAGAGAATGATCTGGAGAGTGTGAGGAATTAAAAAGTAAATCCAAACTGGTCCTCACGACTTGGCTGGTTAGCAGGGACGGGGCAGAGGTCAGGCACACCACCTCAAGGAGCAGACTGCCCAAGTTCAAATCCCAGTTAGGCCATGGATGAGCTGTGTGGTCTTCAGCCAGTTCCTTGACCTCTCTGAGCCTCAGTCTCCTCCCTGAGAACTGTAGCGAGGATCAGGGTAGGACAGCACTGACACTGGGTGATCACTCAGTGCATTCACTGCTCCATGCACTCAGTGACCATCTCCTGAGCCCATTCCGAGGCGCCAGCTCCCGCTCTACGCATGCCCCCAATAGACACATCACAGACACATCACAGACAAAAGGCTCTGCTCTTTCGGAGCTTGTCTCCTAGTGGAGTTAGCTGATGATACACAGGGCCTTTTAGTAAGAAAAGGAAGGCTGGCTTAAATGCAAAGTTGGGGTGCTGTGTCCATTTCATTGCACTGGTGTCCCTGAATTCCACTGTAAAGATCATCCAGAGTCACCGATGGTGGGCGGCTGTTTTCTCTCCCATGCCAGGGCCAACACACTGCCCCACACCGGGGGGAAGCTCTGCCAGGGGCCTCTACATTTTGCTGTTTGGCTTCAGATAAACCTATTGGTCATTCTCCAAGTCATCAAACAGCCCATCTCCTCTCCAAGGCCACTCAGCAAGCGATTTCCTCTGTCCACCCCCCCACCCATGGTAAGAACTCTGTGATGGCGCCTGGCACTCCCCGCAGGCAGTTCCTAAAGGGTACCCGAGGCGAGCCCCAGGCCCTGTCACATTGCATTGGCAGCTGTGTCCACGCCTGCCGACCTGACACAAATGCGTGATGACAGCTGAGAGTCCTTCAGCGAGTGGCTGGCATCTGAATCCATTAGCCAGACAGGCAATCGCGGCCGCTGTCCTTGTGCCTTCCAGGTGGGGGCTTAGCAAACCCCAAGAACTGGAACTCCTGGCAGTTTCCCATGCTGGGCATGACCTTAAGAGTCACCAGAGGCATCTAGGCCAAGGAGCTTCCCAACAATACAGAGATGGAGATCCCGAGGCAGCTCCTCGCCTGGAGGCGGGACAGCCCATGGAGCAGGCACGTCTGTTCCAATAATAAGAATGATGAGGATAACAGGTGGCTTCTCATTGGGCCTTTGCCCTGCTCTATGGGCGATTCCTAAGCCTTCCAGTAAATAACCAGCCCCCATTTGGCAGCAGCTGGATTTTCACAAGGCACAAGTCCAATGAAAACCCTGCTTCTTAGGGATTGTGGATTCTCCTCAGGAGGAAGATGTACGTGCTGAAGAATAATCTAAATCCCTGCTACTCACTGTGGTCTACGAACCGGAAACATAGGCACTACCTGGGAGGCTGTTAGAAATGTAGACCTCAGTGCCTGCCCCAGACCCGCAGAATTAGAATCTGTGCCTTCACGAGGTCCCCAGGTGAGCCATAGAGGCACTAAAGTTTTAGAAGCATGAGTCAAGCCACTCAGAGACTCCAAATCCTTGTTCTTTATGGATCCCCTGGCACCTTCTAGTATTGAAAGGCACCTAAAATTTTCCAAATCCCTAATTTCTCTAAGCCTTTGCTTGCCCTTCTGTAAAACCGGGTGGACACTGCCTGCCCCACTCTTTCGACAGAGTTCTAGAAGGGTGAAATAAATAGTGTGAAAAGCCTTGAGTGGGATTTCCTTTTGGGATGATGGACATTTTCTGAAATTCTCTGTGGCCACGGATACACAACTCCGTGAATGTACTAAAACCCACTGGACTGCACACTTTAAAAGGATGAATTGTATGTATATGAGTTATATCTCAATAAAGCTGTTTTAAAGAAAGCCTTTATAAACATTGAAGGATTGCTGTCATCCTAGGACTTCACGTCAGCTCTCCACCAGGTTCAGAGGGTGACAGAGGAAAGGACGGAAGCAGGGGGCGGAGAGGTGGGGGAAGGTGAGAGAAAGGGAAAGGGATGCAGCTTCAAGGAGCTGGGATGGGGGGTCACCAGCTTCCCGGTGGTGACAAAGGAAGAAACAGATGAGGATAATTTCTCTGAGGCCTTGGGAAATCAGCGGTCTGGCTCCAGCATCACCTGGGAGCTTGTAAAGCTGCAGATTCCTTCCTCAGCCTGGACCGGCCACACAGCTTCTCTTTCTCGCTCCTCTAAGGTCTCCACTCAGATACTGCCATATTAGCATGGCCTTTCCTAACCACCCTAAGTACAGCTGCCACCTCCTGTCATCCTCTCCCCGGCTCTATTTCCTTCCCAGCCCTTACCACCACGTGGCATTGCCTGTTTATTGTTTGCTGATGACCCCTGTTCTCCCACTAGAATGGAAGCTCTATGAGAGCTATATTTTGTTCCCTGCTGTAAACCCAGCACCTGGAATAGTACCCAGCATACAGCAGGTGCTCAGAATGTTTGCTGAATTAATGTCTGAATAAATTTCTGGGGCCTAATCACTGGGGGGCAGGCTGGGGAGATACTTTTTAAGCAGCTGCTGAGCTGATTCTTAGGCACCTGAAGTTCAAGGACTCCGCCCTTGGAACGCGACTAGTGCCTCCGCCTCTGAGTGAAGGAACCCAAGTGTCTCTTGAAAAGTCCCCCATCCCCATCTCGCCTCAGACCAACACCCCCATACGACAGCTCACTTTACAGGTGGCTTCTTTTAGTCTAAGCCAGTGGTTGGTGAATTTAGCTGTCAAGGGCCAGAAGGTATTTTTGATTTTGTGGGTGATACACTCTGTTGCAATTACTCATCTCTGAGTTATTGTGGGAAAGCAGTCATCAATGATACATAAACAAACAAGTGTGTCTGTGTTCCAATAAAACTTTATTTACAAAAACAGGCAGTGGGCCAGATTGGCTCATGGGCCAAAGTTTGTCAATCCCTGGTCTAAGGCAAATTAAAGAAAACAAAGGTAAAGCTAGAGAAAAGTATGGGACTCAAATTCCAGGGATGATGGAATAGGATACTGGATGCTCTAACTCTGCAGATCAGCTTATTCACTTAGTGATTATATTCTGAGTGCCAACTCTGTGCCAGGTACTGTGTTAAGCACTAAATATTTCATAGTGTTCAGGACAGATTCCATCTTTACCCCTGTGGACCTTATATCCCAGTGGGAAAGACTGACATTAAATGATTAAGTACATAATTAACTTACCACCATTTCGTGAAGTGTGACCAAAGAAAAACACAAGGATTGGCCTCTCACATCTCAGGCTTAGAGTTTCGGCATCAAGGTTGGTACCAAAAAGACCGCTTTCAAGAACTGGAAACTGATGGGCACACTGCAGATTACAGAACATTGAAGCCAAAAAGAAGCAATGCACTAGGGAACGGGGAAGACTTGATTTGTGTATGGCATTTTGCTTAGAAATATACTTTCCATAATAAAAGGATAGTGCGGGAAACTGGGATCTGTGTGCTTCTGGAGAATTTTAGACTATCTAGATATTTCTATCCATTTCCCCACAGCCATGTTTAACTTCAACATGTGGCCACGGTCTTGGTAGTTGTAAGAACCTCATCACTCCCAGGAGACACTGGACTAGCGGCCTCTAGCAGCTCCTTTGAATGTTGAGAGATATTTCCATGCTGTGCGTATCATTTACCCCTGTCCCCAAGCACTGAGACAAGAGCCCTTGGGTGCAGAGCTGTGTACTTGCACATTTACACACATTTGCACAAAATCCTGATAGAATACCTATAAGGTAGCTTCGCAGTGGTTTTGGAGTCAATGGCCAACCCCAGTTCACTAAGAATTGGGGAAAGTCCTTAGCTTGGAGAGAGTCCTCTCCTTTTTGGTATTTTAGGATCCTCAGATCTGTAAGTCATTCTGTGATCCACTGAACTGATACCGGTTATAGGAGGTAGTCTTTGCATAGAGACTTGGGAGTAGGAGAAATCAGCATCAAGCCCAGCCAAAGCTGAAAGTCCGTCTTCTCTGCCAACCCCTCGGTGCCTTCAGTGCCCTCATCAATCCGATGTGGGTTGCCATGATGCCTACAGGTTGTTGTCAGGACTAAATGAGTTAAAGACATGCAAAGCCCTTGGAAGAGCTCCTGCAGAAAGGCGGGTGAGGGGGCGAGGTCAGAAGTCAGAAGGACCTGGATTCGGGGTGGGTAAATCTGTTGATCCCTCTGGGCCTCAGTTTCCTCACCCAAAAAATGGTGATAGCGCTAATATTCATAACCCAGGGATAGTGTGAGCAGTGTGCACAAAGCACCCAGACGGGGCCTGCAGCAAGTGTCAGCTGCTGTAACCACAGTGGCAAGCCCAAGCCACGGTCAGGACACCCGGCTGGATAAAATCCGAATTCATCTCCCCAAGTCTGTGACGTCCAAGGAGGCCGAGCCTCAGCACCTTGTCTCAGCCCCAGCCATCACCCACTTTTCACTGGACCAAGAAAGTAGATCAGGACAATGAGACAGCAGGCGCCAGGCAACCAGGAAGGCATCATGAGTCCAGATCGTGGGGGATTTTAAGTGTTATTTCCCCCAACTATGTACCCTAGGAATCTGCCCTCCTGAACACAGATTTCATAAAATGCAGGAGAAGTGCAGTAAAAATAATGGTGGTACTAGGGCAAGTGTGTCCTTCCTTAAGACCCCTAGGGCATCCAGGAGAGGGATTGGAGACACCCTTTCCCGGGGGGACTTAGCCAGGTGTATTCTGTCCTCACAGTGACTGTTAAATGAAAGCACATTGGCTGGAGAGTGAGCTCAGGTACCCAGAGGAGGGGAGAGGGGGCAACTTGCTCAGGTCTGCTCTGGGCTCCCAGCAGGGAGTCTTCGCCAAGAGTTTCTGACAGCGGGCAGGCAGAGAAGGAGGCCCTCCCCTTGGCCACCTGCTAATGGTGTGGAAAGGAAAGCAGCTCTCCCCATCAGCGGAGGGTCATTCACAGCTGACGGAAAAGCTCTGTCCGGAGGCAGTCTGGTGAGATTTTCAATCCAATTTCTCTCGAGTGAAAGGCTAACAGGATAAGATCTCTTCCTGTTAACAACCTGGATTGTGAGCGAAGTCTCTGGGTTGGGGTGAGAGCTGAGGTCATGAAATCAAGAGCTTACCTTGCACAGCAATAGAGTCCAGACCCAGGTCCCCGGACCTCCCTCCAGAGCCTGTTAATCTCGTGTTGCACATGCCCATCCCTGGGCACTTTCTGCTCAGCAATCCAGGACATCCATCCCAGGGTGACAGTCCCACCCTACACTTGCATCCCCAGGGGGCTGGAGCCCAGAAGGCCTGTCCATCAGCATCCTACAGGCCCCTCAGGGGAGAGAATGGGTCCAAGAAGGAACACAGCCTCACAGCTAAAGCATGACAGCTCGGAAAGCAAACCAATTTCCTCAGGTGGCTTCGACACTTCTGCAAATCGGGCATGCATTTGACATCTTGCCCTTCCAGTAGTGACAGCCAGACCCCTTCTAAATCACCTGGCCTCACTGAGACCAGAGGCAGAAAGCATCCGGGAGAAGCCAGCTCCATGAGTAGCCGTATGCCCCTCGTGGGGTCTCCAGATCCCATGATTCTACTGGGCAGCAACGGGTTCCTGGATGATTCGTCCTACACGCGCCAGTGTCGAGGCACAGCAAAATCCATATTAAAGGTAAAGAGACACAAACTCTTGAACTGAAACTAACCAGATTCATCTTCCTGAACTTGTTTCAACTCAACCCAAGATGAGAAGTCAAAGTGATGGATAATTCAACAAGCAAGTTCAAAGTTGTCAACCAT
>JAQZBX010041408.1:0-22390 GCA_029593785.1 Cabassous unicinctus
TTTTTTTTATTAACATTTTTCTTTTTATCTTTCCTTTCTCCATGCCTCAGCATTCTGGCCTTTCAATTAAGTCTATATATTTTTCTCTATTTGGTTTTTCATTTCATTGTTGGTACTCCACTTTTTTATTCTTATTACCCTATACTGCTTACATGAGTTGAATACTCATTTTCCTAGATCTTATATAGTTACTCTTCTAACTTTTACTATTATTATTACCATTATATTTTTTCTTTTCTTACCTCTTTTGCTTTCTCCGGCCTTAATCTTTTGCATTCAAGGGTACATAGACAAGAGCAAGGAAATAGAACATGAGGAACTAAGCATCAAACAGAAAACTTAACTCATGCACAAAAAGAGCAACTAAATAAAACCATAGAGGAGAGAGAGAAGCTAATCAACTGAATAAACCGACCAAGATAGAAAGATGACCAGACAGGAAGAAAAAAATTACAAATAATACCAAGAAACAGAAAGACATGACCGAGTCCAATGAACAAACTAAAAACCAGGAATAGATGCAGAACATTGAAGAGCTAATCAAAGATGTCCAAACAAATATCATGGACCAATTTAAAGAAGTGAAGGAAGAAATTAAGGATACTAAGAAGACACTGGAAGATTATGCTGAAGAAATTGTAAACTTACATAAAAAGATAACTGGTGTGAAGTGATGAATGTCACAATCCAAGAAATAAAAAATACATTGGAAGTACATAACAGCAAATATGAACAGGCAGAGGAAAGAATTAGTGATGTGGAAGAAAGTACATCTGAAATAAAAAATATAGAGGATCAAATAGATTAAAAGATAGACAAAGTCCAGCAGGGTCTTAGGGATTTGAATGATAACCTAAAGCCACAAACATATGCATTATAGGCATCCCAGAGGGAGAAGAGAAGGGAAAGGGAACAGAAAGAGTGTTGGAGGAAATGATGGCTGAAAACTTCCCAATCTTATGGGGGGTCATGGGTACACATGTTCAGGAAGTACAGGGCACTCCAAACAGTATAACTCCCAACAGGCCTACTACAAGACATATACTTGTCAAACAGTCCAATGTTCAAGACAAAGAGAAAATACTGAAGGCAGCATGAGAAAAGAGAGCCATCATATACAAGGGAAGCTGAATAAGATTAAGTGCTGATTTCTCATCTGAAACCATGAAGGCAAGAAGGCAGTGGTATGACATAATTAAGGTACTAAAAAAATTCCAGCCAGGAATTATCTATCCAGCAAATCTGGAATTAAAAAATGATGGAGAGTTCCAAATATTCACAGATAAACAGAAATTAAGAGAGTATGCCAATAAGAAACCTGCCCTTCAAGAAATACTAAAGGGAGTTATGCAGGTTGAAAGGAAAAAAACAGGAGAGAAAGAGTGAGAAGAGAGTGTAAGAAAAACTAAAATGACGAAATAGAAATAAAAACAATATATGACATATATAAACCCACAGAAAATATGGTTTATGTAAATAATTCCTGGACAGTAATGACATTGAATGCTAATGGACTAAACTCAACAGTCAAGAGACACAGAGTGGTAGAATATAGAAGGAAATATGACCCATCTGTATGCTGTCAACAAGAAACCCACTTTAGACCAGGGATACAAGGAGGGTGAAAGTGAGTGTCTCTAAAACAATATTACAAGCCAACAATAACCACAGAAGGGCAGGAGTAGCTATAATAACATCAAACAAAATAAACTTCAAATGCAAAATGTTGTAAGAAACAAAAATGGACAATATATATTAATAAAAGGAGTCATCGTTCAAGAAGAAAAAACAATTATAAACACTTATACACTTAACCAGGGTGCCTCAAAATACATGAGGAAAAGACTGGAAAACTAAGTGTAGAAATAGATTTCTCTACAATTATAGTGAGAGCCTTTGCTACACTATTATCTCCATTAGACAGAACATCTCGACAGAGAATCAATAAAGAAACAAAGTCTTTTCATAATACATTAATGTATCTGGACTTAATAGATATATTCAGAACACTACACCCAAATACAGCATGATATACATTCTTTTTGAGTGCACATGGGTCATTCTCCAAGAGAGATGACATGTTGGCCACAGAAAAATTCTCAATGAACTCAGAAAGATTGAAATTATATACAGTAATTTCTCTGACCACAGTGGAATGAAGCTGGAAATCAGTAAGGGTCAGAGAACCAGCTTAGGTACAAAGATATGGAAGTTAAACAACATACTCTTAGACAAACAGTGTGTTAAGGAGGAAATTTCAAAAGATATCAGTAACTACCTTGGAATGAATGAAAATGAGAACACAACATATCAAAACCTAGGGACACATCAAAAGCTGTACTGAGAGGGAAATTCACAGCCATAATGCATATATCAAAAAAGAAGAAAGAGTTAAAATTAAAGACATAACTGCACACTTGGAGGAATTAGAAAACGAACAACAGACTAACCCCAACAGAAGTAGAAAGAAGGAAACAACAAAGATTTGAGCTGAACTAAATGAAATAGAAAAGAATAAAGCATTAGAAAAAAATAAAACCAAAAGCTGGTTGTTCGAAAGATCAGTAAATTGGAGAAACTTTTAGCTAGACTAACAAAGTAAAAAAGAGAGAAGACGCAAATACACAAACTAAGAAATGAGGAAGGGTATAACACCACTGACTCCACAGGGAAAAAAGAGTATCATAAGAGGATACTTTGAAAAATTATATGCCAACAAAAAGGATAATTTAGAGGAAATGGATAAATTCCTAGAAACACACAAACAGCTACATTGTCAAAAGAAAAAAAATCAATGAACTCAAGAGAACAATTACAAGTAAAGAGATTGAATCAGTCATCAAAAACCTTCCATCTAAGAAGACCCCAGGACCAGATGGTTTCACAAGTGAATTCTACTAAACATTCTGAGAAGAACTAACATCAATCCTGCCTAAACTCTTTCAAAGAATAGAAGTAGTAGGAACATTGCCTCATTCTGTCATGCCAACATTACTCTAATACCAAAGCCAAACAAAGATGCTATAAGAAAGGAAAATTACAGACAAATCTATCTAATGAAACTACATGCTGAAATCTTCAACAAAATACTTGCTAATCATATCCAACAACACATCAAATGAATTATAAACGATGACCAAGTGGGTTTGTTTCCAGGTATGAAAGAATGGTTCAACATAAGAATATCAACCAATGTAATACACTACATAAATAGATCATAAGAAAAAAAATAGCATGATCTTCTCTATAGATGCAGAAAAATCTTTCAAAAAAATACAGCACTCCTTCCTGATAAAAACACTGGAAAAGATTGGAATAGAAAGGAACTTTCTAAACATGATAAAGAGTATATATGAAAAATCCATATCTAACATTGGTATACAACGGTGAAATCCTAAAGCTTTCCCTCTAAGAATGGGAAAAATACAAGGATTCCCACAATCACTGCTCCTATTTAACATTGTTTTAGAAGTACTTGCTCACATATTGAGGCAAGAAAAAGATATAAAACAAATCAAAATTGAAAAGGAAGAAATAAATATTTCACTATTTGCAGACGACATGATCCTATACATAGAAAGCCCTGAGAAATTTACAACGAAGCTTCAAGAATTTATAAATGAATTCAGTAAAGTTGAAGGTTATAGATCAATGCGCAAAAATCAGTAGCTTTTCTGTACAACAATAATGAGCAATCCGAAAAGGAAGTCAATAAAAATAAACTATTTACAAAAGTAAGTAAAAAAAATCAAATACCTAGGAATAAATTTAATAAAAGATATAAATGACTTATACACAGAAAGCTACACAACATTGTTAAAGGAAATCAAAGAATTAAATAAATGGAAGAATATTCCCTGGTGTGGAAAGAAGACTAAATATCATTAAGTTGTCTGTACTACCCAAATTAATCTACAGATTTAATGCAATCCCAATAAAAATCAGCACAGCATTATTTTACTGAATTGGAAAAACTAACTATGAAATTTATTTGGAGGGGCAAGAGGCTCTGAATAGCCATGGACTTATTGTTAAAGGAAAATGAAATCAGAGGAATCACACTACCTAGTTTAAAACATACTACAAAGCTACCATAGCCAAAACTGCATGGTATTGGCACAAAGATAGACATACTGACCAATGGAAATGATTTGAGAATTCTGATATAGATTCTTGCATGTACAGTCATCTGATGTTTGACAAGGTCACCAAGCCCACTCAATTGGGAGAAAATGGTCTCTTCAACAAATGGTGCATGGAGAACTGTGTTTCCATATCCAAAAGAATGAGAGAAGAACACCATCTCACACCTTATACAAAAATCAACTCAACGTGGATCAAAGATCTAAATATAAGAGCAAAGACCCCAAATACCATGGAAGATAATGTAGGGAAGCATCTACAGACCTTGCAATAGGAAATGACTTCATGAACTTAAAACCAAAGCACAAGCAGTGAAAGAAAAAATTGATAAATGATTCCTCCTCAAAATTAAAACATTTTGTACCTCAAAGGCATTTTTCAAGAAATTCAAAAGACAGCCTATCCAATGGGAGAAAATATCTGGTAACCATTTATCTGATAGAAGCCTAATATCCAGCGTATATAAAGAAATTCTCTATGTCAAAAATAAAAAAGACAAACATCCCACTTAAAAAATGGGAAAGTGATTTGAACAGACACTTCTCCAAAGAAGAAATGCAAATGAATAAGAAGCACATGAAGAGATGCTCAACATCACTAGCTCTTAGGGAAATGCAAATCCAGACATTCTCACATCTCTGTGAGAGAATGTAGCAGGACTCACCAAGATGGGAATTCAATATTCTGTAGGTTATTTTGTGGGTCTCCATCCACTGAGCAAACACCCCATTACCATATGAATACACTCACACTCCACAGAGGCATGCTCCTGGCACACATTCCCATACACATCTCCCCACCATGACACCCTGGAATAACGTTCCTCCCCTACCACAGCTGCAACAACTATGCAACTCAAAACATCCCCCCAAAAAGCCAACAAAAAATAATAAAATTGAGAATTAAACATTAAAAATTATTTTTTTATATTGTGCCTTTCATCACTGTAAGATATGTTATCTTTCATGTATAATGATTTTATTTCTGTGTCTTCCTCCACTGTCCTTTTTTTCACTTTATTTTCTGAGAAACCTTAGGTTACAGAAAAGTCATATAGAAAATAAAAGGAATTCCCTTACCACTCATTCCCTTCCCTTGACATCCTTCCCTACCAATAATGTCCTACATGACTACAGGACATTTGTTACAATCAATTAACAAATATCAAAGCCTTGCTAATAAGCATGTTCAGTGGTTTATATAATGGTTTACCTTTTGCACCATATACTTTCATAGGTTCTGACAAAATGTAAAATGACAGGTATCTGTCATTGCAAGATCATCCAGAACATCTCCAATGCCACAATGATGCCCAATATTCCACCCATTCCTCCCTCCCCCCCCCATTAGAATGTATGTCAACTGAAAAATAAGGCTAATAGTTACATGCACAAATATTGAGGGACTGACACACTGGTTTGTTTTCTTTAATTAGGCACTGCCTGTGTACTTGAGATGTTCTTGCCCCTCTCTTTGAGAATGTATCAGGACTCCCTGGAATGGGAGTTTAATATTTTCTTGTTTATAGTGTGGGTCTCTACCCACTGAGATAACACCCTATGCCAAGATGAATACATTCATATTCCACAGAAGTATCCTGCATGTTTATCCTTGTCCACATATCCCATCAGCAATGCCCTGTGCCAGTGACCCTTCACTGCCATATTTTTAAAAAAAACATTCACACCATTGTAGTTTCAACCACAGACCTAGAAATCCCCAGAATTTACCCTCATTTTCTTTTCTTTTACTTGTTATCAAATACTAAATTGTATTATATACATATTTTAATTGTACTATTAACTAAAGTTCATGGTTTAACTTAGGGTTCACTGTGTAGTGTATTTCCATGGATTTTTTATAAAAAATTATTCTATTATAAATACAATGTAACATTTCCCCTTTAAATCATATTCCAGTTGTGCTGTTTTAAGTGTATTTTTTTTACTCCATCAATGCCTACGTTTTTCACCCCATTTGTAAATAATGACTTAAAAATTTCCTCCTTGCTTCCCTCTTCTTAGAGTATGATATAAGGTTGAAAGGTCAGTTCTGCTCTCCTCCCATGGTCAGGTTTCCTGATGTAGGACAGAGATTGCAAGCTTTGATTTTTTTAAAAGTGTAAAACCTGCCTTTATTTCCTTTCCATCATTCAGGGTACTTTGAGTAGATAAACTTAAAAAAATAGCCCTATATTACTACATGACCATTCCCCATCATTCTAGGTCAGAACTCTTTTTATTATTTATTCCCCTTCATTATAGCTCAGAACTAAATCCTCAATCAAGAAGACCACTTAAATAAAAGCCACATGGGTTCTTTCAAGACATTCCTAACTCTGCTGAGCACCTCTAAATTGGATTTAATTTATGAGAGGCAATCCTAAACTTCAGGGTTCCGGTTGCGATCTTCAACATATTAAAATGTGCACATCTGCATGGTGCATTGAAACAAAAGGAAAATGTACTAGCTAACTAACAATTGGAAGTTTACTTTATTGGTATGAGTAAACCATGAAAAGAAAGAGTTTTGATGGTCTCAAATCAGTGGATGCCTCTCTTCAATAATTTCAGCCTTTTCTCTTCCCAAAGATTTCTTTTCTTCTGTCTCAACCCATTTCTGTCCCCTTATGAATAAACTCCATTTCTGACTCCCTCTTAATCTGATCTCAGTCCTCTTATCTGCTTTCCCCTCCATTTTCCCCTCTTCCTCTCCTTTCACAGCTCTTTGTCATGATTAAAGCCTGCCTTCACCTGTTCCTAACTAGAATATCCTTAAACTCATCCAAAATTTCAACCAGAACTCACATTGCATTCCAGATCAAGGCAGAATTTCCAAGCTTTTCAAATCCACAAAATAATACAGAAAATTATATTTAAATCACTCTATCTTTATCAATTAGCACGTTTTCAAACTTGGCTATGAAAAAATACCACACAGAGGCTGGATTAACAATAGGAAATTATTGTTTCATATAATTTTGAGACTAGATGTCAAAAATGAAGGTGATGGCAAGGCTATGCTTTCTCCCCAAAGTCTATTGCATTCTAGTGCTGGCTTGCTGTAATCTTTGGGGTTCCTTTCCTTGTATAGCCACATTCCCAATCATATGTTGATCTTTCTCTTCTTGTGTCTGTTCATCCAGTTGTATTGAATTCAGGCTTTCAGTTTTTTCTCTTTATGAGATCTCCAGTAATATGGATTAAAACCTATCTAGATTGAATTTGCCACACTAATAGAATTTTTGAAGATTCGCAAATGACTCAGCCTACTAACTCACCATAATATATTAATGATTAAACAAATGTGTTCACATCCATAGCAATGAGGATTAAAATTAAGAACATGTCTTTTGTCGGGGTACATAATTAAATCCACCATAAATACCTTAGGATTATTGGAATCTGGAGGTTGGTTTAGAAAGGTCAAATGGATCACAACCACTTATAATGATTTAGCTAATTCTCATGGGGAAAACAACACTCCATCAAGCCATGCTGTATTAGTCAGGGTTCATCATAATCACATACCATAGAAACAGAATCAATAGGATGTGTGTGTGTGTAAAGACATTTATATTAAAAACTGGCTAACACAATTGTGGGAGGTAGTAGACTGAAATACATAGGGCAATATTTGACAGAGTATTGAGTTTATAAAAACCCACCTGATTGGATGAAGCCTATCCCCATTGTTTTGTGTGTTCTGCTTTACTTAAAAACAACTGAATGGAGATGTTAATCACTTTTACATAATACTTTCACAGCAACATCTTGTGCCAAACAACTGGGCACCACAGAATAGAAGTTGACATCATTCATACTTTGGAAACTTTGCACACATTCACATTTCTTTCCCATGCTTAATCTTCAAAGAGAGACAATAACAAAGTCATACTTCCACCTAACATAATATTACTATCCTGAATAAAACTGAAACCCCAGTACACTTTGCCTAGAAAAGGATTCAAAGTCTTTTGGAATATGATTCACTTTGTCTTTTGTATTCTGTATTTAATATTATGATGTAAGGTTAATATACCTTATGCCATGTATAAGGAAGGGAAGGGAAGAAAAAAAGATATTATACACAAATACATATTCATAACAAAATTAAGAAGAAATACTCAAAAATTACAATTCTCATTTCTGCAACAGCTTATGTGGTTGTATATACTTTTAAAAACTACTGTATTCCACTACCCACTCCATAGTCCCTTTGCTCTCAAGGAGCACTTCAGGTGGTCAATGTTCTTTGCCTACTTGTTGAACAGAAATCTTTAATCCTAAATGACATTGGCCATAAATAGTCCTGCCTGAATTGGACTATTTTATTTTTCCATTGGTTTTAAATACAGGTCATGGTAGATGCCCTAATAGTGTTCTTATATTCCAAATATAATTTCCTTTACCTCCAATGTGTAAAACACTCTAGTTTCCCCATTGGTAATCAGGATCAATCATGCCATCTGATAAAGTAAATCCATTTCTTACTTGTTGATTTGGAGAAATGAAGAGTGCGAAGTGGCCATGTGATTGTCTTAATTTTCAGTTCAATAGAATCATTATTTTTGGTGGAAGCATCCTTACTATTGGCAATAAGAATGCTAGGCCAACAAACACAGAAACTAGAGTTAATAATGAGCAGTGCCACAGCTATTTCCAAAGACTTGATCCTGGACTCATGAATCCTGGCTACAAGAGAAACAGCACCATATATTGGATGCCAATTTAAAGTATACACAAACTCCTGGATAACTTACCCTGGCCCTGCAAGATATTGCCACATAGTTGCCATTGAAACTCAGTCTTTAAAGGGCCATTCCACCATTCTATCAAGCCAGCTGATTCAGAATGTTGGGGGATATGGTAAGACAGATTCAATAACTTTTGGTTCATTGCCAAATAGCATTTTCTTTGAAATGAGTTCCTTTGTCAGAAGCAATGATATATAGAATACCACAAAAGTGGATGAGGTATTCTGTAAGTCTGCAGATGTTAGATTAGGTGAATCATTGCAAGCAAGAAAGAAAACTTTGTATGCAGAATGTGTGTATTCCATTAAAAATAAACTGCTTCTTACATGGTGGAAGCAGTCTCTTTTAATCAACCTGATTCACATTGGGCACTTAGCAGTGCTCCTAGCTTTGTTAGCCTTGCTAACTGAAAATCTATGTTGGTTCATCTATGTATAACCTCCATTCCTGCCACAATGGCCACTTTGTTGATGTGCCCACTAGTTAATGAAAGAAGTAGCTGGAAATGGAGGCTGACTGGTATCCACAAAATGGGTCCTCTTATCCAGTTGATTATTGAAATCCTTCTCTGCTGAGGTCATCCTTTGGTGAGTATTCATATGAGACACAAACATCTTCATGTTTATGCTTATTCAGAAAGGTCTCTTTTCATAACACTTTCCCAGGTTTCCTTGTCTGTAATTTTCCTATCATGTTCTTTCTATGACCATGATCGCACATCCAAACAATTAACCCCAGATTATGGATTGCTACATAATGAGAAATCTGCCCTTCTATGCAACATGAACAACCAGGTGCTTACTGGGTTGATTACTCTTCGCCCCTCTCATTCAGGGATGTCCCAGAAAGAAATTGCAGTGTTGCAACTGTCCACTTTTGGGTGTTGCCTGCATATCATACAGAACCATCTGTATCCTGTATAGGCTAATTAGGCAAATTGATAGGAGATATTGTGGTCATCAACTCTTTGTCCTTCACGTCCTTGATGATGGCACTAATCTCCAGTATGTCATGAAATGTGCAAGAAATGTGGTCTTACTTTTGGTTTACTAAAGATAAAAGAAAAAAAATTCATTCAGTTCAGGATCACTCAGCTTTATTTAGTGATTCATGAATCAGGCAACATCCTATTCAGATAGTAGAAGGGAACTCCATTGAAGGATTAGAAAAGAGAAACTCATATAGGATGAATGCAGAAGCAAGCGAGGAAATTTTCTGTTAGGCTGACATTACATAGGCGTGTTTTACAAAAAGTTTAGTGCAGATATACATTAATTAGTGTGGTATGCTTATCTATTGGGCTAAAAATAGCTTTATCACCAGTTGCTGTTTATTAGAAGCCCTGTAATGTATATTTCATTTTCCTTCTGAGAACCCTTCTCATAAAGGAGCCCTATCCCAGCTGTGAACAATGCAGGTGGCCATTTTATTTTTCTTAAAATATTTTCCTAGACAGACACAGCACTAGTGACTTCTATTTGATGTTTCCCACCATCAAAACCCTAATTCCAGAGTTCAGGGAATGAATGGGTAGATTCTGCTTGTTGCTTAGTGTATCTAATCCTATAACACATTTTGGAGCTGGGAAAATTTTAGGCATTTATGAAGAACTAGCTGGGAATTAAAGTCTTGATCATATCATTTTCTTTCTCCATAGCAATTATAAGCAAGCAGTCAGTCTCATTATACTTGTTAGTTTGATAAAGTATTATGTTATAACATAAATAGTCAGCCAGAAACTTGCCTCATATTAGGATTTGATTAAGAATTTCCAATTGTGATAGTTTCTTATCTGTATTGCCACATCATGCCAAGAACCATAAATAACATCTTTACCTCTGAAAATAGTCATTTGTGCCTGATCAAATAATCAATTAAACAAACACCAGAAACCCTTCAGAAAATTGATCTGTAAGAATCTTTTCCTTGAGAATCACTCTCAGAAACAGAATGGGAGTGAGAGATTTTTTAAGCAATTGGCTAACATAATTGTGTGGAGTTGGCAAAACTGAAATTCATAAACTGGCCTACATGCTGGGAATTCAAGTATTTGCTGGTTTTTCAGTCTTAAGTATGAAAGTCTTATACATTGTGAGACCAGAGTCAATCTTAGAGATGAGGAAAAATTTCTTTTTTACTGGAAAGCCAATTTTTTTCTTTTAGCACCTACTACTTATTGGATGTGGCACATCTGCACCATTAAGTGTAATATTTAGTGAAACAAAACTGATTGTACCTGTTAATATATCTACAAAATACCTTCATAGCAACATCTAGACTAATGTTGGAACAAACAACTGGGCACAATAGCATGACCACCATGAGACAAAGTTAATTATCACATAAGCTAAAGCCCTAGAAAGAGGAGAAGATCTTTAATGTCCCTTCTGAAAGTTTTTCCTCTTTTCAATATCTGGAGAGTAATCTAATCCTATCTACAAAGATGTGATTAATTTGCCTACAACTTTCAGGTCCAATTCAAAACTACTTTTAGAAATACTCAAAGCTGGTTATTAAGGGAGACAGCACTATGGAAATCTCCATCTTCTTTTTTATTAATGCCTTTGGGCTTGAAATATCGAATGCTATTTTGGAGTATGATATAATCTGGCATAACACATCCATCCAAGAGTTGTAACACTCAGCTGAAATGTTTGAATGTAGCATAATAAACAGAGAAAATTACACTCAACAAACTTAATGGCACTACAACTGAAACAACTTAAGAGGATCAAAAGGCCCTGGACAACTACAATATTGATAGAAAAGGATACTTGCCTGTATCACAGAAACTTTCCATTAAGCCCATAATTTTCTCTTTTCACTAGGAAATAAGCTGCCTCTAGGCTGTTCAATTAGAAACAGAATGGCTCTACTATAGGAAAGGCATCCTCTGGGGTCCTCAGTTGTATTGGATCAGCCAGGAGAAATAACTCTTAGTAAATTGTTATCAAACCTCATTTGTAGTAGGCATTGGAGCCAGACTCTCCAGCATTAGATCCTTTCAGTTTCTGACCAGCATTACTCGAAGTAATAAAAAGATGACAGTGGTAGAACTTAATAATCATATACATTGTTTAACTCTTCTTCTTTGAATTGTTCTAGTCTCCTTGCTTCTCAACATGTCTTCATTCTCAGGCTTTCAATCATTACTTACCTTTTAGGACAGAACTTTTGGTCCAATGGCAATGTCCCAAAAAACAAAAGACTAGGTTCAAACAAATTCATGATTGAATTTTATCAAACATTTAAAAAATAGGTAACTGTATTTCTCAGACACTACCAAATTTAGAAGGGGAGGAAACACATTCTAATTCACTGTATGAAACCAGCTTCACTCTGATACCAAAATCAGTTAAAGATATCAAACAAAAATTAATAATAATTTTTTTTGTGAATATATTTTTAAAATTCCTCAATAATATACAATGTAAACACAAACAGCATATTAAAGAGATTATACACTATAACCAGGTATAATTTATTCTAGACATTCAATGGCAGTTCCTTGTGATAAATAAATAATTAAATAAAAAAATAAATAAAATACAAACATTTAATTGACCACATTTACAAGGCAAAGAAAACAACATCTCAACTGATTCATTAAAAAATTTTGGAAAAAAAAACAGCACAATTTCCTAAAAAAATAATTCAGAAACATAGAAATAAAAGAGAACTTCATCAATATGATGAAGGGCATTTATGAAGAATCAGCACCAAACATCATATGCAATGGTGAAAGCCTGAAATCATAACTAAAATCAGAAACAAGAAAAGAATGACTTCTTTTTTTACTGCTATTGAATATTGTACTTGGCATTTGAGACAGCAAAAATAGGTATAGAAAGGTAAAGAAAAATTACCCCAAAATTACCCCAATTGGAAGGGAATAAGTAAAATTGTCTCTAATTGCAAATGATGTCTTATATATAGAAAATCCCATAAAATTTCCAAAAAAATAACCTCATAGACAAAATTAATGAATTTAGCAAAGCTGCAAGATACAAGTTCAACATGCAAAAACAGATTGTGTTACTATATACCAACAAAAAGAAAAACAAAAGAAATTAAGTAAATGTCATTTTCAGTAGCATCCCCCAAAATAAAATACCTAATAATAAAGTTCAAACAAAAATGTGAAAATTTCACATTTGGAAAACAATTAAACATTGTTGTAAGTAGTTTAAAAATACCTAATTAAATTAAAAGACATCACATGATCATGGATTGGAAGACAATATTATTAAGTTGGTAACACAACCCAAACTGCTCTATATATACAATGCAATGCCTATCATAAATCCAATGGACTTTTTAGCAAAAATGGAAAAAAAAAACTGATCCTCAAATTCATATGAAATTCCAAGGAGTACTGAATAGAAAATAAAAATGATCTTGAAAAAAGTAGGGGGACAAACACTTCCTGATTTCTTGAAAATAATAAATTAAGAGTGTTGATAATTACTAATTTCTGGAATATAATAAAAGTGTTGATAAAGATATGGAGAAATTGGAATTGCTGATGAGTATGCGAAATGGTTCAGCCCCAGTGGAAAAAAGTTTGCTGGCAGTTCCTGAATAGGGTAAACATAGAGTTACCATATATGATGGATAGGATAATGTGTCAACTCCGCCAGATAATTGTGCCCAGGTGTTTGGTCCAGGAACCACTGGCCTAAATTGTAATACAAGAGCATTTATGGACTTTGATCAACAGTGAGTTTACTGCCTGGATGGCTGATTACATCTGCATAAATCAGGGAGATTGCATCATCAATGGGCGAGGCATTTATCCAATCAGTTGAATGCCTTAAAAGGGGAAGTGATTTCAACATTCAGAGAAAATTTCCAAGCTCGTCATTGGACAGTGAAATTCTGCCAGAAAATCATTAAGGACCTTTAATCGGAATTTCATCGGAGCCCCTGGTTTGCAGCCTGCTGTGGAATCTGGACTTATGCATCCCCACGGTCACGTGAGAGACTCGTTTAAAATCTCATATTATTGACAGATATTTCCTGTTGATTCTGTTTACCGAGAGAACCTTGACTAATACAGCTTGGTACCGGGAGTGTTTCTTGATGAACAGAATCTTAAACATGGGATGTCTTGAGATGGTTCTGAGAGTTTTGTAATTGGCTCTCTACTCTAATTGGACTCAGGGGTACTAATGACTCCCTTTCCAATAATGAAGAGTTTGCTAATAGTCCATGGCCTGAGCTGGCAAGAGAGATATGCAAAATAGCATCACTGGATACCCTTACTTCCAAGCTTATAAGAAGCAAGGATCTGGGTGAGAGTGTTTTCAACACCTTAAGAGAATGTTGTGGAGTCAAAAAGTATAATGAAGTTGGCTGGCTCCTCCTAGATTCTCTGGATACAGTTACAAAAGAGTTGAGCTAAAGACTTCAAATTTGAAACTTAAATGCTGCATGAATGATATGAAAGTTTCTACATGTGGTTTGAAAGAAACTCTTGTCTCCTGTAGCCACAGACTTGAGACATCTGAGAATCAAAACCAAACTCTCATTGCACGAGTAGCAGAAGTACAGAGGAAATTAAAATCTCAAACTCGCAGAGTTTCTGCAATTAAAGTGAAGGCATTGATTGGAAAGGAGTGGAACCATGAGGATTGGGATAGAGACATATGGGATGATGATAATATTGGTGGGGACATTGGAACCCTAAATTCTGCTGAGACTTTACCAGATAAACCTTCAATGGCCTGCCCTGTGGAGACCACACCTTGTCAACATTGTATCATCCAACCTCCAGCCTGTCCAGGGAGTCTGGACTTCTTTCCAGCCCTACAGTAGGTACCAGCCAAATGGAAGCCTGCACTGTCCAGCCTCTGGCCTGCCCTGGGGAGTCTGGACCTCCTCCCAGTCCTAACGCAGGTACAAATCATACTCCAGCATGCACTGCCCAACTTCCAGTCTGCCCTGAGGAATCTGTCTTCCAACCCTTGCCTGAAGAGATTAATCCTGTCTCAGCAGAAGAAAATGCAAAGGAATGCCCTGAGGTCAGTAGCCTGCAAGACATCTCTAATCATTCTCCTTACTCACACTCCCCACCGCTCTTGTTTTTGAAACTCATTTCTAGATTAAAATCACAACAAGCCCCCAAAGGTGAAATATAAAGTGTGACCCATGATGAAATATGCTGTACTCTGAAAGAACTGCATGAGTTTTCCAACTTATATCAACAGAAACCAGGGAAATATGTGTGGGAATGGATACTAAGAGTATGGGATAATGGTGGAAGGAATATAAAGTTGGATCAGGCTGAATTTATTGATATGGGTTCACTAAGCAGAAATTCTGGATTCCATGCTGTAGCTTGAGGGTTAGAAAGAGTTCTAACAGTTTGTTTGAGTGGCTGACTGAAGCATGAACCAAATGATGACCTAGCATGTCTGATGTTGTGATGCCTGATTTGCCCTGGTATACAGTAGAGGAGGGGATTCAAAGGCTTAGACAGATTGGAATGCTAGAATGGATTTACCATTTGAGACCTGCCCACCCACCCCAGGAATGTCCAGAGGACACACCTTTAACCAGGACTGTGAGGAATAAATTTGTAAGACTAACTCCATTTTCTCTGAAGAGCTCTGTGGTTGCATTTCTCTGCAGTCCAGATATTACTGTAGGGAGGGCTGTAATGGGATTGGAATCCTTAAACATTATGGAGATGATCAGATCTCAGTCCAGTAAAAGTCAAGTACCGGCAGTTAAATGTCAAAGGCAAGGTGGGCTTGGCTACCGCAATGAAAGACAGATTCAAAACAGCACACAGAATAGTCTGAGTTACATGGAGTTATGGCGCTGGCTAGAAGTACCTAGATGTGAAATACATGGACAGTCTACTAAATTTCTTCTGGATCTGTATAAGCAGAAGTGTTCCAGGTCACGTGAACAAAATCCTAACTAAAATTACAGATACAGAGAATCACAACCCCTTAATCAATTCCCAGACTTGAAAGAGTTTACAGACCCAGAGACCCTTGAATGAGGAGAAGGCCAGGTCCCCTTGGGGAAGGATCCTGTTAAACTGCCAAAAATTTATACTGTTAATCTTCCTCCCACCTTTCCCCAAGGAGACCTACGGCCTTTTGCCAGAGTAACTGTGCATTGGGGAAAAGGAAATCATCAGACATTTCAGGGATAATCAGACATTTCAGGGATAATTAGATAATCAGGGAGAGACAATCAAGGTCCCTGGGGACAATATTATGACATAGTGCTGGAGAGTTGATATACCCCTGAGGAAGGAAAGTGAAAGTATACTGCTGGCCTGGCCAGCTAAAAGCAAACTGTTACTGGTGGTCCTTACTAATGGCAATTGAGAAAAAAGCATTTGCCAGATCAAGAGCTGCATGCCAGTTACCAGTGGAAGTATTGATTTGCTCAAGCAATGATACCACATCTGGGACAGCAGTTGCATTTGGAGTCACCATCTGATTAAGTTTACGATAATCTACTGTCATCCTCCAAGATCCATCTGTTTTCTGCACAGGCCAAATAAGAGAGTTGAATGGGGATGTGGTGGGAATCACTAACTCTGCATCCTTCAAATCCTTGATGGTGGCACTAATATCTGCAATCCCTCCAGGAATCCAGTATTGCCTTTGATTTACTATTTTACTAGGCCAGGGCAGTTTTAGAGGCTTCCACTTGACATTTCCATCCATAATAGCCCTCACTGCACAAGTCAGGGATCCAATGTGGAGACTCTGCCAGTTACTGAATATGTCTATTCAAATTATGCATTCTGGAACTGGGGAAATAACCACAGAATGGGTCTGGGGACCCACTGGACCCACTGTGAGATGGACCTGAGCTAAAACTCCATAAATCACCTGACCTCCATAAGCCCCTACTCTGACTGGTGGACCTCAGTGATGTTATGGGACTCCTGGAATTTATGTCACTTCAGAACTTTTATCCCTGAAATGTCATTGCCATATATTTACTAAAATATTAGTATAGATATGAATTTTGATAAGTTTACTATAAATAAATGAACACATTTTAGTTTTAATTTAATTGTTAATGTTTTTATTACAGATGTTGTGAGTTTAAAAAAGAATTAGGCATACCATACAGGATTCTCATACATTTCCCTACCACCAGCACCTTACATTCTTGTGACAGATTTGTTATAAATGATGAAAGAACACTCTATTAGTCAGCTAAAGAGGACCTGATGCAAAATACCAGAAATCTTTTAGCTTTAAAAAGTCCATTCACTTGGAGTATAAATTTACAGTTACCAGACAATAAAGCATAAGTTAGTTTCCTCACCAAAGTCTATTGCCATGTGTTGGAGCAAGATGGCTGCCGACTTTATGAGGATTCATGCTTCCTGGGTTCCCCTTTTCCCAGGGCTTGTTCTCTGGGCTAAGCTCCTGTTTTGTCCACAAGGCCAGCTGCAGACTATCAGGTGAATGGCTCTGTGTCTCTCCCTGGGGTTTCTGCCATGTGTAAGAGCTGATTCTATTGCTCTGTGTTCTTCTCTTTTGTGTTTACTTCCTGGGCTCCAGCTCAAAACTCACCGTCAGAATTCCAACTCTGTCCTTTGCCATGTCTTTAATCTGTGAGTCCCCACCCACCAAAGGGTGGGGACTCAACACCGTATTGACATGTCCCAATCAAAGCCTTAATCTTAATTTAATTAAGCAAAAGTGCAACTTCTGAATTCATTACACTCTAATATGCCCAGAGGAAAAGATCAGTTTACAAACATAATCCAATATTTCTTTTTGGAATTCATCAATATTATAAAACAGCTACATACCACCCTCTGAATTCCAAAAAGACATTATGATATTAAAAAAAATCTTATTTCAGTATCAATACTAAGTACAAAATCATATCATAATCAGTTTAAAGAAATATAGTTTTTCTTGGGGAAAATTATCATCTGGTTGTAGAACTCTGAAACATACAAAAGAATTTATCTGCTTCCAATTCATAAATGGACAGACAAAGAACACAAATTTTCATTATAATAAGGAGAATTTGGTAGGGAAACATGAGTCATAGGTTTTCTACAGTTCAGTAAACCTGTAGGGCATCCTTCATTCCATTTCAAAGTCTGAGATTCATTCTTAAGATGATGCTTTCTTCTTCCTGGTGCCATATGGGAACCCACCCTTTCTACAAGATTGCCTAATGGCCATTTTCTTGGTTTCACCCTCATCAAGCACCTGAGTGGTGAACAAGATCTAGACCTCACTTTCCAAGACCATTGGGGTTATTTCCACATATTACCCAATCTTTGGGTTAGAGTCTTAACCCCCCTAGTACAGTGACATGAGGACACACCCCCTAAGCTTTGGCATACAGGATCAACCCTCTAATAGCAATGACTTGACCACCTGGCCTTCCCTAATCCATGTGGCAAAGTTTCACCTCTCTCAGACCTATGGGGTGCTGACCTTAACCACCCTAATCCTTGTGGAATGTATTCTACCATTTCTTTATCTTGGGGCAGCAAATCTCTGCTCAACAACTCACCCTCTACAACTGCTGGGGGCAAACTCAACCTCTCTGTACACATAGGTGGGGCTCCTTACTTGACCCAAGGTGATGTCTTAATTCCAGATCTCAGCTTCCATGGTTTTCCTCTTAAAGCTGTTTCTCCTTCAATCTCTTCTTTCCATGTCCACTTTATTCCAGGTTGGCAGTGATTTTCTTCATACAGCTCTCTCAAAAAGTTTGTTGATTTAGCATGCAAGAAGCAGGGGTTCAAGCCATCAGACATTAAGACTTTCCACAAATCTTTCCTAGATAACTGTATTTTTAATCCTGATTTACAAGTTCCAAGATTATTTAAGTCCTCAGATGGGGCACTATTGTCTGGGAGCTTGATTTCCAGAAGCAGGGAATTTGCAGAATCAGTTTCTGTTTTCTTTTCATCCAACAGTTCAGTCCTCAGTGTATTTGTCTCATATTTTCATTTTGCTATATGCTGCAAGCAGAAACCAAGCCACATTCTCCAGGTTTACTTTGGAAAGTTTTTCAGCTAAATGCCCAGGTTCACCATTTTCCATTTCTTCCTTCCATAAAACATCAGGAGTTAATCTTGCTAAGTTCTCTGAGACTTTAAAACACAGATCACCTTTCCTTCAGTTTTGAATAATTGTTTCATCATTTACATCTAAGGCCTCATAAAAATGTCTTTTTAACATCCATCTCAGAATTATTTCCTTCTAAGTCCTTATCAAAATTAACTTTAGGGGCCATATTGCTACCAACAGTCTCTGCACACCAATCTAGGCCTTTTCCATCAAGCATCTCACAATTCCTCAAAAAATACCCCTTACCCATTTCTTAAACTGTTCCAGCATTTTGATAATTGCAAAATGTACCACTCCTGGTAACAAATTCTGTATCTGAAAAATTGTATTCCATAATATAAACCATTGACATTGGCTAGCAGCATTGCTTTGATATTTGTTCATCAATTGTAACAAATGTGCCAGACCCATGGAAGATGTTATCAATAAGAGAAAATCCGAGAAAGATGGGGGGAGGGGGGAGTGTAGGGGAATAACCTATACTTTCTAAATGACATTTCTGTAATCTAAAGCTTTTTTGAAAATAAAATGCCAAAAATAAGACTCTGGGGGAACACACAAAAGAAATTGTCACTGTACATCAAAGAAAACAAATCTTACTGGGATGAAAGATGAAATTGATATTATTTTTAATTTGTAGTACTTTTATTATTTTATTTTTAATTGTATTTTATTTGTTTTTATTATTTTTATTTTATTTTTATCATTTTTATTCATTTATTTTTTGGCTTTGTTTTGGGGCAGGTTTTGCACTGTTCAGTTCTATAAGTTTTCACAAAATTCGTAATGGCCTATATCTGTCACTGCATGACCATGCAGATCAATTCCAATGCCCTAAAAATACCCTATGATCCATCTATTCTATTCTTCCATCCCTTTCCTCTTTGAATCTGTGGTAACCACTAAGTTTCAGGTTTTGAAGAATGTGGTTCATAGTTGCATGCATTAATATTGAAGGCTTGACATATTGATCTGTTATCTTTTATAAGGCACTGCCTATATTCTTGAGACATTCTTGTCCCGCTAACTAAGAACATAGCAGGACTCTGCTGAAAGGGAGTTTAATGATTTTTTGTTTATTATGTGGGTCTCCACCACTGTGAAAACACACTATGACAAGATGAATATTTCATATTCCATAGAAGCATGCCTCAGGTATGCCTTATCCAACATATCCCCTAGCCCCAATGCCTTGCACCAAAAGCCCTCCCTATCATATATGCCAAAAGAGCATTCCCACCATTGTAGTTTTAAACAGAAACCTAAAAATCCCCAGAGTTTTCTTGTTCCTTCTTAAAGCCCTTCCCCAGTTCCATGGATAGTCCAACCCAACCCCCTACCCTACTCCCCCTTACATCACTGTACCAAAATCACCCACTTTCACTGCCCAACAAACCTTATCATGGATTCTGCTCACAGTGAGCATCAGCTTACCACACTCTATTCCTTATGTGTCAACTGATAACCTATCTTCAGGACTACTTCTGTGAGTCTGCTCAATTTGCTTAAATCATATCATTGAGGTCATATAACATTTATCCTTCAGTGATTGCCTTAATTTTTTCTATGTAAAATTCCAAGTAATATTCCTTTGTATGTATATGCCACAATGTGCTTATCCATTCCTCTGTTGTTGGATGCTTGGGTGGCTTCCAACTTTGGGCAATAATGAAAAATGTCACTCTGAACATTGGTGTGCATAATTCTTTTCATGTCCCTGTTTTCAATGTTTCTTGGTATATACCCAGCATTGGGATTGCTTTAGCAGATGTTAGTTTTATATTTAGTTTCCTGAGGAACTGCCAAACTCTCCTTCAAAATGGTTGCATCTTTCTACATTCCCACTAGCAATTGATGATTTTCCCCCTTCTCCACATCCTCTCCAACACTTGCACTAGTCTTTTTTAACAGTTCTCAGTCTAACAGGTGTAAGATGATATAACATTATAGTTTTGTTGTGCGTTCTCTGATATCTAATGATGTTTAGCATCATCTCATGTGCTTTTAGCAATTTGTATTTCTTCTTTGGCAAAGTGCTTATGAAAATATTTTGCCCATTTTTAAAATGGGTTGTTTTTCTTTTTCTTTTTGAAATGAAGAGTTTCTTTACATATGCTGGACATTACATCCTTATCAGAAAAATTGTTACCAATTTTTTCACATTGAGTAAACTGTCTTTTTACTTTCTTGACAAATTCCTTTGAAGTGGAAAATTTTTAATTTGAGGAGGATCCATTATCATTTTATTTCATTTCTCATGCTTTGAGTGTAAAATTTATGAAGTCATTTCATAGAACAAGATACCATAGATCCTTCCTTATGTTATCTTACAAAATCTGTATGGTCTTGGCTCTTATATATAGATCTTTGTTCCATCTTGAGTCAATTTTACATTGGGCATGAGATGGTGATCCTCTTTATTTCTTCTGGATATGGATATTCATTTCTCCAAGCACCATTTGTTGAAGAAGCCATTCTGTCCCAGTTGAGTGGCCTTGACAAATATCAGTTGACCACATATGTGAGGATCTATATCAGAACTCTCAATTCAGATCCATTGGTAAGTATGTCTCTACTTGTACAAAAATCATGCATGTTTGACCACTGTAGCTTTATAGTATGCTTTAAATCCAGTTATCATGAACACTTCAATATATAGGAATAGAAGAAAACTTCCTCAACATGATTAAGGGTATCTATGAAAAATCCACAGCTAACATATTAGTCAATAGTGAAATGCTAAAAGCTTTCACATTAAGATCTGGAACAAGACAAGGATGCCCACTGTTACCATTCTTATTTAATAGCATGTTAGGTATTTGCTTGAGCACTTAGACAAGAAAAAGAAAGAAAATTCAACCAAATTTGAAAAAAAGTGAAAATCTCACTATTTGCAGATATCAAGATCTTATATGTAGAAAGCCCTGAAAAATCTGCAGCAAACTTTCTAGAGTTCCTAAATGAATTCAGTAAAGTAGCAGGATATAAGTTTAACACGCAAAAATCAGTAGAATTTCTATAAACTAAAAATGAGCAATCTGAGGAGGAATTAAAGAAAAAGATTCTATTTACAAAAACAACTAAAATACTTAGGAATAAACTTAACTAAAAATATAAAGGAGTTGAACACAGAAATTTACACAACATTGTTAAGGAAATCAAAGAAAACCTGAATAAATGGAAGAATATTCCATGCTCATGAATCAGAAAACTAAACATCATTAGGATGTCTGTCCTACCCAAATTCATTTACAAATTTAATGCAATCCCAGTAAAAATTGCAAGAGCATTTTTTTCACTGAATTGGAAAAAGCTAATTATGAAATATATTTGGAAGGGCAAGGGGCCCCGAATACCCAAAAGCATAGTGACAAAGAAAAACAAAATTGAAGAAATCATGCTACCTGAC
>JAQZBX010041409.1:0-13198 GCA_029593785.1 Cabassous unicinctus
AAATAAATTTGAAGTTGGATTTTTTTTTTCTGCTCAGGCATTAAAAAATAACCTGTGGGCTCCTCAGGGGTCAAATACCACCCTCTAGCATCTTGATTTTAGTCTTCCTGAGACAAAGGTTCAACATCCTTCTGGTCCTGGCTCTTGTGGGCTCCTATTTCTGACCAGTTGACTTCCCCGTCTGCCCTCCCACGTTCCACCTCTTGCTGGGCTCAGCTCAGTGCTGGGGTGGATGAGACGATGGATTCCTCTCTTCTTCCTGGTTGGCGTCTGGAGCACCAGGAGTTGCAGCTTCCAAATAGGCTTCTTGGCTGGTGAGTGGCTCCGGGAGCCCAGTCTCCCCACTACGCCTGCAGTCTAATTACGCGCCTGTCTCCCAAGCCCTCGCGGCCACATCAATGGTCTCTTTTCAGTTGGGTCTCAGCCCCACAGAAGCACAGCTGCAGGCTTTAGCTTGCCATTTGGCAGAGTTGTCACTGCCTGGGACTTAGTACATCCAAGGGATAGCCTGGAGATGGGAGAGGAAAAAGGAAAAACATAAGTTACTTCATAAGTCTCTCCAATTATTTCCAGACATAGAGGGGGACTCAATTTTCGGGACCAACAGAAAACAAAGGGAGATGAGGGCACATTCCTGACTTTAGGACAGGCTTTGTCAGAGGCTGGGTGGGGCGTCTCTGGAACAGAAAAGGCCCTCTGCTTTTGTTTGCTTCCTAGAAGAGCCCACCACGCCATGAGGAGGACAATGGAGCTGACGCTGGAAGGCATGATGAACATCAGGTACTGAATGAAGTTCAAGCTGTGGTTTTCAGACAATGCAATTCTTAGACCCAGGCAAAGAACTAGGCTAGGCTGGGGATGTGTACTGCCTGTGGCCTGTGGCCTCACATGGCTTCCATGCTGGCAGAGAGCCATCTGCCTTCCCATTTTTACTACCAGCATGAAGCAAAGATGTGGGGTAGGATAGCGCCTTCCTTCACAAGAGCATGGGTCTCCATCTATGGCTTTCTAAATGCCTATTTAGTAGGTCTACCTTCCTGTTTATTTGTCAAGCTCAATATCTGCAGCCTTCTGCCCACAGTGGAAGAAGGGAGAGAATGTGGTGTCATAGGAATTCCCTTGGACTAGGACTCTGCAGGTCTAGGAGTGTGATTTGGCACCTGTGGCAGTTTGATATTATTTGTGAATCCCCCCCAAAAAGAAAGATTGTTTGAAAACTGGTCTGTTCCTCTGGATGTGATACCCTTTGATTGTATTAAGTTCAAAGGTTTTAAGTTTACTTAATAAAATCAATTTAGGGCTTTTGATTTGACCATGTCAGTAAGGTGGGATGCAGGTTGTATCCCCACCCCCTTGATGGGCATATATAAATGGACACTCACTCAAGAAGACACATGGAAGAGGAGAGAACTTGGTCATTTTGCTCCTGCCATGTGGTAGAAAGGAGAAGGTTCAAACAGTTAAAGCCCCGGGAAGAGAGATGAGCCATTTGCCTGATAGTTTGCAGCCAAAGAGAACAGAGCAGCTGAGCAGCTGAGAAGCCCCAAGAGACCAGGCAGAGACCGCCCGCCATCTTGCTTCAACAAGATGAAAGCAAGATAAGAAAGCAGCCTTGAGTTGGACTTTTTAGGACCTTGTAATGGTAAGCTTTTACCCAAATAAATATTCTTTATAAAAGCCAACAGATTTCTGGTACTTTGCATCAGCACCCCTTTGGTGGACTAACTCAGCACCCGTGAACCAGTGCTTCTGGGTCCTCAGTTTACTCCTCTACAAAGAGTCGACAACAAAAAAAAGTCTGCTGACTTCACAATTTAGTTGGGCAGGACAGATCAGAAACGGGATGTGCAAGCTCGTAGAAAAGGAGGCTACAGACATGTTCAAGGAAAGGGCTAGTGAAGAGCAAACCAAGTACCAGGCACTGTGTAGGCTCTGGGATCCACAGGGGAGAACTCTGCCCCTGCCCTCGTGTGGACCAAGGCCCTTAGCCATTAACAGGGAAAGTCAGAGCCCTATGAGATAAAACTGCATTGCCTTCTTCCTCTTCCTCCTCTTCCTCTCCCTCCTCCTTTTCCCTTCTTCCTCTTCTTCTTATTTACTTCTAATGACTTTAATTCCATCCCCATGCTACTAAGGGCTCTGCTTATTTCTGGGCAATGATCTACACAATTCCCTCTGCCCCGCACCTCTCCCTCTTTTTAAAATTTGCGTGTGAAGTCCTCAGACTGTAATAGTCTGTGACTGTTTCACAGCGGAACAGGGATGCAAGCCGGCGGACATAATCCACATATCAAGAAGATAATGCTTTGAGAACTTGGAGGAAGACTTCATTAGAAATAAAAGGCAGATTCTATATCTTAGAAGATAAGTTGGACTTGTTCTCTCAGGTCACTCTAACAGTCCCTAATTCTCTATATAACTTAGTGTTATTTATTTGGATCCCCTCACTAAATGTTGAGCAAAAGAGGCAATTTTTTATTCATTTTTGCAATAAGTCAACAAAAAATTTTTTCCTAGCATTCTAACCTACTTGGTCTCCCACAATGCCCTTTAATTTGAAAGAAAGTGAAGAATTATTATAAGAATGCATCAAAAAATGTTAATGTAAAATGAGCAGAGCTGATTTGTTTCTGCTGGGGGTGCAATCTTTTCTCCCAGCTATGTTCTTGAAGCATGACTCTGTGATAGTTTAAGAGTGGAGTACATAATTTCACACTGCCCAGGGCCAACATTAGCTACAGCAGATGTTTGTGAGAGATGCACGTCTTTGTTGGAGGGTTGAGCTGCCCTGATTTGGTCCATTTCACTGTGCCTCGCTTTGGATGCTCAACATATCACACTTTCTCGCAATGATGGAGACCGAGAATGCCTCCCTTAAAGGTATGCCAGGAAGGCACATCTGCTAGCTGACCATTTATGCAAATGACAATGAAGCTGCCCAAGACGCAAAGGGCTGTCTTCTTTGAGGCTATTTTCCATATTGAAGTGCTGACATGTTGTTGAACCCCTGAATCTCCCAACTGGAAGGCCCTCAGGAGGTCGCCTGGTTCGCCTTAAGAGCTGAACCCTCTACAACCCCTGCCAAGTGGTTCAACATTTTCCATGATGGGAAACTTCTAGAGCCGCACATTTGGTCTTTGAGAACTCACAAGGAAGCAATTGTTAAGAACACTAACTCTGGAATCAAGGGGCTTTGGAATTCCAGCTCTGCCCTTCCTAGCTGTGTGAGTTTGAGCTGGTTAATTTAACTTCTCTGTATCTATTTTCTCATTTATAACATTTCCCTCTTAGGGTTGCTTTAAGGATCCAATGAGATAATGGATATAAAACCCTTAATATGGTCTTTGGAATATTGTAAGGGCTAAATAAGTGGAAGCCATCATTATAATTTAATTTTCAGTCATGTCCTTTTCACTGGAATTTCCATCCTTTGGTTCTGGTTCTGTCACCCTGAGCTAGTGACCGATAGAAAATAAGCCTAATCTCTCTTCCACATGACTGTCTTTCAGATATTTTTGAAATTATGCATCATCTTTACCTCTTTTCCTTCCATCCTTTGGATTCTTTGTTACAATTATCCCCAAGTCCTTTCATTTCTCCAAAATTCCACGGTCTCTCTCATCCCGAGGCTGTTGCACTGCTGTTTTTTCTCAACTGGAATTCTTCCCCATCACTTCCACCACAACCCCCTTTGCCTGATTAAATCCAGCTCATCCTTTGGGTCTCAATCAAGATGTCCCTTCTGCCTGGAAGTCACCCCCTGTCCCCCAAGACCAGGTTAGATGCTCTTTGGGGCGACTCTTGCACACTGCAGCTTGCCTATCTCGATGTTTTCATTGCCTGTTTACTTATCTTTATTCTCCATGAGACTGCCCACTCCACAGAAACAGAAACGGGTCACTTTTGTTTATTGCTAAACCTCCAATGCCTAGCATAGTGCTTAACCTATACTGAGTGCTCGATAAACATTTGTTGAATGAAAAAGATAAAGACAAAGACAGACCAATTGAGATTGGTCCTGCAAGTCTCTAGGGATCGTTTGAAATAATTTTCATTTGGTATGTTTGAATTAATGGTTTCAGGTGGTTAATAGAAAATAGTATTTGGAGTCCACCACCTCTCAGAAATCCTAATAATATAAAACATTAAGAGCCATTGACAAAAGTGCTCACTCTCCTTTGGGATGACAGCTCAGTGCAGGCCCACGCTGATGGAAGAGATTTTCCACACTGGAAACAAGCCCAGGGCACCCTCTCAAGAAAAACTCAAAAGGAGTTGATTCTCCTCTCCCATTAGCTGAGGCAAGATATTTTTATTCCCTTTCCCTCTCCTCTCTTTAAAAAAAAAAATTTCATTCCCTCCAAAAACATAACAGATCTCCCATCTCTGCTCAAAGCCCCACATCCTGGCTTCCTTCTGGGCCTCTTTCCTTCCTTTCATAAAGGAAAAAAAACCTCTCCCTTACATATGTATCAAGGGCTTCTACTCAAGAACTTGTGGTTAACTGAATTTTTGAAAATTATCTTCAAAGGCATTACTTTTGTAATAACCATTTCCTACTTTACTCTTTTCATAAATTTGTTTTTCAATCAGTTATCTCTAGATTTGTTGTTTAAAGAAAACTGTGTCAGCAGCCTTATGTAAAAAATGTTTCCAGCATTGAAAATGTAGTTATTTACAACAAATTGATAGTAAAGATTTCACAGTAAGAACCCTATAAGCAACGAAATATCTCAGGTGGAACGGGCACGTGGAGAAGAGGGCAGGTGGGCAGGTGATTTGTCTTAAATAGAATCGCGCCCGCCGGTGCCGTGGTCGGTGCTGAGCCAAGGCGGAGGAGGCTGAGTCGCCCACAGGCGGAGCTGTGGACAGGGAACGTCTCTGTCCACGTCCTCTCTGGTCTGAATCGCGCTGGAGAAGACCTCAACGCCCCCTGTAAGGGGAAGACAAATTCAGTTCGCCGGGAACTCGTTTGATCCTCTTGGGGCTGTCAGGTATCAGTGGCCGTGGGCAGGTGAACAATGGCCGTCAGCGGCGGGGACCCCACCCAGGCCCAGCAGCCCCTCTCCACCAGCGAGCAAGGCCGGAGGAGGACATGGGGAGAGCGGGTCGGGGCTTCTTTTCCACAATGACTTTTTTCTAAGTTGCCCACCTAGTGTAAGTGAATCTGACCCTCTTTGTGCAATACCAAGTAAGTAATCTGCCCAAACCCACCCAAGTGTCTTTCTCTTGCACTTTATTCCTCACAAGTTCAATGAAGGATTTGAGACCTGTGGCATGTTCTGCCAATATTTTGTTTCCTTTTTCCTCCAAAAGCCTTTTTTTTTTTCAGTTTGTGTGTGTGTGTACGTGTATGTTTTAAAACTAAGAGATACCTGTCAAAAAGTGATTCACCTAAAATGATATTTGTGTTTGTCTTTTCATGGATTGGAAAAAGTTTTCTTTTCCTTTTGTGTTTGTCTTCCTTCATCTGGCAAAGACCAAGCCGTCCGTCCACCCCAGTGACTCAGAGCTGGGAGGAAACTCATCCCGGGGCCTCTGTTTAACACAGAGATGCATCTGCCCTTAGACAATCTTCACTTCCTCCGAGTGGCAGAGAAGCTGTCTTTCCTCAGCTGAAATGTCAAATGAGCACAGTCCTCAAACAAGAACACGAATTTGACCTTTACCAGATGTCTTTATTCTTTAATTTTCTTTAAAGATACAAACTTGGAAAAGTTAGTACTTACTAATACCCAGCATGGATCCTGCATTATCTGCCGTTTCCAAGTTGCCAGAGGCTTTCTTAGGTAAACAAAATGACTATTTCTGCCATGATGGAGCACAATTATTTACTCACCTAGAAGAGCAGAGGAAATCATTTTTAAACTAAAAACACGAAATGGGTTGCTTCTACCACAAAATTCCCACAAAAGCAGAAATCTTACTTCCTAAGTAGAACCAGACCCTCACTCCGTCCTTTGCCCAGCAGAAAAATTACATGGCTTTTAGCTTTAATGGCCTTTTGGGCTTGTTGCCAAAAGAAGTTCCAAAAAAACTTTTCTGGTCCCAATTTGCCCTGTCAGCCCAGTTCTTTTGGAAGCAGGGAGAAAAGATGCTGGAGCGCTTCCAAAGCTGGACTATACGCCATGCAGCCAGAGGCCAAAGAAGCTCTGCGCACAACTGAGAGGAGCCCAAAGGATGGCGGTGACTCGGACTGTGACAGAGAGGACCTGGAGGCCACGGGCGCAGCTTCACTGATGGGGCGACTTGGCGAGGCGCATGCGTCGTTAAGGTTCAATTCAATACATCGCTGTCGGGGTGGGCGGGGAAGGACATCCAGAGATGTGCCCAGAGGCTCTGCGCCCCCATCGTAACGCTGTGTTCTCATCTGCTTGTCTTCAATAAATGAATTTCTTTTTCTTTTTAAAGATTTGGGTTTTTATCTTTACATTTCTTTTTTTTTTTTGGAATAAAGGAGGATTTTATTTGCCCTGGATGAGTATCACTATAAGCTCTTCTCTCTTTTTTTAAAGATACTTAGATTACATAAATGTTACACAAAAAAATCTAGGGATTCCCATATGCCCCACCTCCCACACCTCCCACACCCTCCCACATAAACATCCTTCATTAGTGTGGCTACCTTTACATCTCCACATTCCAGCTCCTGGGCTGTTCCTGATGTGGAAGCAGAGACTACTTTCCTAATTCTTCATAGCTCCCTCCAAGCTATGGAGATTCTAGAAGAACCTAAGTGTCTCTAAGCTACGGCCACGGGGAAATCTGAGCGGGACCTCCATCCTTGCTGGGCTAGACCATATGCTTAGCCTCTGCCTTCGCTCAGACGCCTCGCTCCTCAGGATACATGCCACTGGCCTTTGCCATAATTACGTGGTACCCAGGTTATAGTCTCTAGAACACTGTCATTCCGCTTGAGTCTGTCCTTTTGTTCATTCATCAACAACTGCTTATGGGCTGCTGAGGCGCAGTGAGGGATTCAAGGCGGACTTCAATACAGTGCCTGGCGGCAAAGAACGCGGAGTTACCCACAGAAGTCAGAACGTGGAACACAGGAGAAACCATCATCGTTGATCTAAAGTGTCCCCAGAAATGTGCAGGAAGGACAGTAGCTGTTCAAAGGAGGGAAGGGCTGCTTCCAGCTGTGGTGATGGAAGATGGTGCCACAGAGGACCCCGAGTGTGCGCAGGCCTGGATGGACCCCCGGAGCTGGCACATGCAGCGACTGGGGGGGCAGGCCTTCCGCTTTGAGTCGAGGAAGGCGCCATGGAAGAAGCATTGTCTCTCCATCCCTTCTAGTCAGGTCTGGTCCTGAGGGAGCTGGAAAATGCTCAGCTAATCCTGGTAGCTGTGCTCCAAGCACGTGCTTCCCCAACACACAGCCATCCAGGTTGGAAAAAAAAATGCTGACAGAAATAGACAAAAATAAAACAAAAGTTAAAGCGCTCTGGATAAAAAGGACTTTAAAAAAATATTTAGAACAAAGTAGAGAACGCCCTTTATTAGCTGTGCATAGTTCGACTGGGTTCTGAACCATGACGAGATGCTCTCGGGGCCCACCCTGGAGGAGCCAGAGCTTCTCAGACACGACGGGCGGGCTAGAGCTTTGCCTCTGAAGCCTTTGGAGCCGGAGCTTGTGCGTGCGAATGTTATCAAAATAAAAGATGATTCCTGAGAAACAGAACCCTGCAAACGCTGTGACAAACTTACACCTCAGGTTTCATCTGAACAAATCCAAACCTGTGACTGGAATGTTTTCACAGTTATTTAAGTTCCCAGAATATGATGTGTTTTCATCTTAACCATATCATTAATGTGGAAATGTAAGAAAAAGAGAAGTGAGAAATGACAGCCTTCTGAATAAGTGTCGCAGAGCCAAAAATATTATAGCCCAAGCACAAACATTTCCAAACCTTTCAAATATAAGACAACACAGTTAAATCATTTTTATTACAGGCATAAAATTAAAATTACTATAAAATATTAAATGTTTATGAGCACAGACTCTGCTTTTAATAATTTCCAATTTCAATGGAATGATTTAGCCATCCAGATTATCTCATAATTACTCTCCTTGATACATTAAATTCTCTCAGTTTCACCTTCAGATATTTAATGGCAAAAGAGAATGGTATCTTTAGTCATATGTAAAATACTAGGTCAAGAGTTGAGAAGACTCTTCCATGGGGCATTGCGTGCTGCGCTCTGCGGTCTCTAAACACAGCACAGTAAGATGGCGGCAGGCTCAAACCCACAGTGAGGTGGGCAGGGAGCAGAGCCCTCATTTCCTCGCCATGCCCCACGTGGCAGCTATGTCCTGGACTTTCTGTCTTCAGCTAAACTTAAGAAAGGGTAGACCAGGGAAAGGCAGCATTTGCCACGTAAGGGTGGTGAAAGTGGCAACGCCGTCTTGTTGCAGCAGCCCCGATCCGGGCTTCACAGGGCCTGGAGAGCAGCTGGCACCTCACGTTGCCGTTGTCTTTGTAGGCTGGTGACACTTTCACCGAGGCAGACCAGGCGGAGCAGGGTTGCTGACTGCCTTGCTCGGGCCAGGTCAGGAGGCTCCCCTAACAGCCCCTTCCTGATCTTTGCGGCCCTCAGAAAGCCCACGTAAGTGGAAATATCTTACTAGGGCAATAAGGATTGGTAGAGAAGTGGATTAAAAAGTTCAGCCCAAAAGCCCTACGTGGGCTTGAGCAAGGCAGGCATCCACGGGGGGGTGGGAGAGGCGGCAGCTGCAGCAGCCCAGGGCAGGAGCTCAGGACTGACGGGGTGAGGGGGGCATCCTCACTGGGGGAAAGGCAGCTGCCCAGTGCAGGATGCTGGGAGAGAGGGGGAAGCAGGGCATGGGAGGGGAGCTGCTGAGGAGAGCCAGAGCCTCGTGGAGGGTGGAGGGTGTTGCCGTGGCATTCTGATTAAGTAAATAAATACGCTGAGGATAATTGGAGCCAGGTTCCTCATCGCCAGAGAAGACAGTTACATTTACGGAAAAGAAGAAAACTAGCTCAAACCCTGTAGGATTGGAATAAAATGGGAGGTATCGGTTTTTCAATACAGATATAGATAGATGATAGAGAAATAAATATCGACGTAAATGTGTGTTTGCGTGTGTACGTATACACATAGCATTCCCTAGTTCTGTCCACTTAAAGGACCTGGAAACAAAGGCACTCAAAGCACTGAACACCTGGCACCAAGGTACTGGTTTCTAAATACCGTCCTTTGCTAAAAGGAACCAGGGCTCCTTGGAGAAATGGCTGATTCCAGGGCTGAGACAGAGAAGAATAAAATGAGTCTGGAATATCTTCTTGTGCCAGAAAAAGAAGAGAGTTTTTGAAGAATGGTAGGGCGATGCCAAAGGAACACAGAAGCCAGGCCAAAGGCTCTCACTGTCCAAATCCAGGATCCAAACAGTGATAGCAACGGATTATAACCCATTGGATAGAATAGGAAGCTATGAGTCCTTCTGATGTAAGTAAATGAATGAGCAAATTGAAAGTATGATGAGGAGTAGACTTAGTAGACTGAGTATCTACCCACAGAACTTTCTAAGTACAAAAGGAGAAAGAGAAATCTTAGGTGAAGAAGGCTGGCAGTGGTCAAGGTGAGCCTCGCCAGCCATGGGACAGATTGCCATCGTGTGCCCCCGATAGGATGGAGAACATAGCATCACTGATGCGGTACCCCACCAAAGACACGCATCCAGAATGTAAACACAAGGAAATGTCACACAAGCCCAAATAAAGAGACATTCCACAAGATAAATGGAATGTAACCTTTGAAGTATCAAGGTCACGAAGGCAAGGGAAGTCTGAAGAGATGAAAGAGAAATGACAACCAAAATCAACATGTGATTCCAAATGGGGTCCTTTTGCTATAAAGACCATTATTGGGACAATTAGGAAAACTTGAGCGCAGTCTGAAGATTAGACAGTAGTGATATATCAATGTTAATTTCCTGATTTCATTGTACTCATGTAGGAGAACAGGAATGCACAGGACACACTGACTAGCCAGAGATCTTGGGGTGTTGTGTGGCAACTTCCTCTGAAATGGTTCAGGAAAACAGTTCTTTGTACCATTCTTGTCATTTTTCTGTAAGTTTGAGTTTTGTTTTGCTTTGCTTTTTAAAGCAGTTGATCAGTTACTTTTCTCTCACCTGGATGTTGACTCTCATGATGAAATTGGCTATAGTGAGCCTCGGTCAGGATTTGCACAAACTGGTATTCTCAAAAACACACGTCAATGACAAGATGGAATTTGGAAACATTAAAAATAGTTGACTGTACAAACAATTCCATTTCTGTTCTCATTACTATAAATAGATACTGCATTTTCTTTTTTTTTTTTTTAAAGATTTATTTATTTTATTTTTTATTTATCCCCCCTTGCTGCTTGTGCTGCTGTGTCCACTCGCTGCGCGTCCTCTCCGTGTCCGCTTATCTCCCCCTTGCTGTGAGGTCTTGCCGCATCAGCCCACGGCGCCGCGCGAGCCGGCCTTCCCTCACAAGGAGGCCCTGGGAAGCGAACCCGGGGCCTCTCATATGGTAAACGGGTGCGCTATCCATTGCGCCACACCCGCTTCCTGCCGTGAGGTTGCTGCATCAGCCCACCGCACCGCTCAGGCCGGCGTGCCCTCACAAGGAGGCCTCGGGACGCGAACCTGGGCCTCCCACATGGCAAACGGGGGCCCCATCCACTGAGCCACACCCGCCTCCCATCCATTTTCTTTGCTTATCTTATATTCTATCTGTTTTCCAGACGTTTTCAAGCCAGCAATTATATCAAAATGCAACATATCATAGAGAATACAATTCTTCAGTAGAAGCATCAACATGATTTTTTGGAAAAATGATATCCTAAAGATGCAAATTATTTAATGACACAATATGCATGGGCCTATCATCCTGATGTACAGCACTTCCAAGCACAAATTCTCTTGGTTTATGGAACTTATGTGCATGAGACTTTGAGCCTGGTACTCCCAGTAAGTAAAAACCTTCTAGACAGCAAATTTGCCTGCCATTTACTCCCGTCTCCCTGATCCAAACCATGATTTCTCTTAAAGCCACATTACAGCTTACCTCCTCACAGAACCTCTGCCCCTTGGCATTTTATCACATGTGTATTCTGTTATATAATTATTTTTTTCCTCTGTAAGAAAGTAGAATGTGGTGTCATAAGAATCACCAATGGTGAAGCAACATCTTTTTAAGTGGGATAATTTCTTTTCTTTCTTTGTTATGTTTGCATCATGTCTCAGTACATTGTATGCTCTCATTTTATGTTGATAGAAAACTGAATCGTTTTTTAAATAGTAGTTTCACTTTATTAATTTTTATATTTAGACACACATAAGATCATATTATACAGATATTTCTACATCTTGCTTTTCTAACTCAACAATACGTCACAGAAATCTCTCCAAAACCACTAGGGTAACTTCAATTTGTTTTAAAGTGCTGCATAATATTCCATAGTGTGGACGTGTCATAATTTATTCAGCCATTTTCCTATTGATGGGTATGAATTTAATTTTCTTTTTATGTCCTCCTTTTATTTCTGTGGGTTAGATTCCTAGGAGTGGGTGATGACTACGATGACTACAGGCAATTTTTTTTTTCCAAGTGATTTTTTTCTTTTTTTTAATCTATCCAGAAATTTTACTGTAACTTTTTGTTTTTGTTTTTGTTTTACAATACATCTTTATATATATATATATATATTTTTTTTTTTTAAGATGCTTAGATTACATAAATGTTACACAAAAATTACAGGGATTCCCATGTTCCCCACCTCCCACACCTCCCATACCCTCCCACTTAAACATCCTTCATTAGTGTGGCACATCACCTGCAATGGATATGCACATCCTGGGGCTTTGCCACTTAGCATGGACCATAGTTCTCATTGTAGACCACACTCTCTCCCACACAGTTCTGCATGTTTTATGCTGATGTAAAATGGCCTATATCTGTCGTTGTAATGTCACTCAGGATAATTCCCAAGTCCCAAAAAAGCCCCTGTGTTACAACTGCTTTTCCCTTCCCTGCCCCAAAAGCATCGGGTGGCCACTGGCTCCACCTCACTGTTATAATTTCTTCCATTGCATGAATCACAATATGTCTACAACAGAATACCATTAAGTCCACTCTAGTCCACAGCTCTTCCCCCAATCCTGAGGAGTCTGGGATGGTGATGTCCACTCCACCTCCAAGTGAGAGAGGGCTTATATCCCATGGATTAGATAGATGGGATTATCCTGCCTGCAGCTGCAGGCCCTCTCCATTCCCTGGGATGGCCGTTGTCCATCATCGTCTCCTCACCAGGTGACTTGGGTGAGTCCATTGAGCTGTAGAGTAGGAACTACAGACAATTTTGATTTTGATAGGTATTTCCAGATAGCACCTAAAGACAATTTTAACAATTTACAACATTGGGAGCAGATGTAGCTCAGTGGTTGAGCACCAGCTTCCCACATATGAGGTCCCAGGTTCCATCCCCAGCCCCAGTACCTCAAAAAAAAAAAATTTTTTTTTTTACAACATGTGCATATTTGCACTCATCCCTTATATTTCAGCTTTCTTCCAGTCTGATGGCTGTAACATTTAACACACATTTATTGAACACCTACTGCATGCCAGGTACTGTTGGCATTGAAGATAGAGCAGTGAACAAAGCAAGTTAAGTCCCTGCACTCATGGAGCTGAAAGTCTAGTGGGGATAGACAAACTCACACATGAATATATAGTATGTCAGGGAAGCGGGTGCGGCTCAATGGATAGAGCCCCCGTTTACCATATGGGAGGCCCCGGGCTCGCTTCCCGGGCCTCCTTGTGAGGGCAGGCCGGCCGGCCCGCGCGGTGCGGTAGGCTGATGCAGCGGGACCTCACGGCAGGAAGTGGGTGTGGCTCAATCGATAGAGCCCCCGTTTACCATGCAGGACGCCCCGGGTTCGCTTCCCGGGGCCTCCTTGTGAGGGCAGGCCGGCCCGCGCGGCGCGGTGGGCTGATGCAGCAAGACCTCACAGCAAGGGGGAGATAAGCAGACACGGAAGAAGCACGCAGCAAATGGACACAGTAAAACACAAGCAGCAAGGGGGGTATAAATAAACAAATAAATAAATCTTTAAATATATATATATATAAATATGTATATATAGTATGTCAGAGGGCACGTGAAGAAAGGGGAGCCAGAG